>JAJOOR010000485.1:0-178630 GCA_036250505.1 Solanum acaule | reverse complement strand
ACAATTCAACATGAATAAGTATAGATAATCATAGGAAACATCAATACAATCTAATCTAAACATAATTTCACCAATAGAAATCATATTCACAAAGACCCATATCATAGGCCAATTTTTGAGAATTTGGGGATCATGGATTCTTCAAGAGTTCCTTTGAAAATTATCTTAAAAACCTTAATTCCACATCAATTCATCAATAGAATTATTTAGAAAATCATTTGACAAAGGACCCATGTTTAGATTGAAAATTGGGAATTTTGGTCTCTGAATCTCTTTTGAAAATCTTTGATAGAACTCCTTGAATGAGCGGTTATTTAAGCATCAAGAGTTACCATACATTAATTATTGAAGACCCATGAAATTGAAGAAGAGATCAGTTGAAAACCCATCTTCTAGCTTGAGTTTCATCAAGGTCTTCAATGGAGTTTTGAGAGAATCTACTTTTGAGAGGGAAGGGTCAATTTGAAGAATTTGGGGTCTAATTCTAGGTTTTGGGGATTTAACCAACTTAAAATACCCTAAAATAGGTAGAATAACCATTTATAATAATTCCCCAAAGTACCCAAACTACCCCTCACTTAGTTGGACTATTTAAACGAGTCAAACTTAAGTTTTATTTTCGCAGATTTTGTCGGGGATCAAGTTTGCGACGCGGAGGTGTTCCCACAAATTTCTTAAATTAAATTCCGAGACAGTAGAGTCCGCGACGCGGACCAAACTTTTGGCCCTTGGTGGAGCTAGTCCGCGACGCGGACATGCTCCCTCCAAGAACAACTTCAAGCTGCCTTGGCAGCTTGCTTGGCCATGGTTGGGGTCCTCCTCGGGACCCCTTAGGGTGGCCCCGGGGATTCGTATTCTAACGTTTTGACCCTAAAAACATTTATTAAGACACTAGGGTCACCTCCATTGATTTTAGACTCCAAATAACACATAAAAACATGAAAAACATACTAAAACACACCAACACGTAAAAGACTAGTTTCCGAATGTCTTGGTCGTCCTTTGATGTTTGACTTCCAAAATCTTTAAAACCGACTAAGAAGGATATTCTTCATTATTTTAACAAGTTATTAATGCATAAAACCCATGTGAGGCTCTACTTTATCCTACTTTATTTTGAGGGTCGTTACAAATAATCATCCTATCGGATACGGGCCTCTTGCCCTTGCCTTTATCACGTGGAGGACACTCTTGTCTTCCCTTCTTTGAAGGGTTTGATCCTCCTTCATTTATAGTGATACCTCGTACTCTTTTCTGGGGTGGCCTGTCAATGTTGGTCCGTACCATGTCTGCAAAAACATCAAGAAAAATAGTTGTAGACAGACTCGCCGAACCGTTCGGCGAGTCACCGAATCACTTTGGTGAGCTAGATCGGAATCACCGAAAGGATTGGCTTTAAAGCTATGGCAAGTCGATGATGGGAAAGGCCTTTTGGCGACTCACCGACAGATTTTGGCGAGCAAGGGTTAACCCGTTGAAAGTTACAGTGCAAAAGGTACAGGGGTGCAGTCAAAATGCGATCAAGAAGTCTTTTGGCGAATCGTCGAGTGCATTCGGCGACCTGAGGCTTCTCGCCGAAAGGTACAGAGTCCAACAACAAATTTAGCAAGAAATTAAAGGTGAGATGGGGAAGTTTGGCGAACTGCCAGTGGTTCGGCGAGCTCGACCCAGCTCGCCAAATTACCCAACGTGCATACTTTCAACCCAACTTCTCGAATTCAACCCCGCAACCCCCGAAAACAAAATCAAAGCATGCACAACTCAAATTAAGACTAGACCCATAACACCCATCACCTCGGGATGCTCAGACTTTTCCCAATTTTGCCAAATTTGGCAAATTGATGAAATTTTCCCTTAAGAATGACTTCATCCATTCTATCATTAGGCAAATTACGTCATTTGGCACAAATACGGGCTACTCTGACTTCACCCAACCAAACTAAAGAACATGCAAGCACAACCCCACACAAATTAATTAATTTAAAAGCACAAAAATACGGGATTTCAACATTCAAAACATTACGGGTAGGATTATCAAATTCAAATAGACATTTAAACATTCTAATCCTATTAGAGAGGCCCAGCACACGATAATACGATAATAATGCTGCATTTGAGTACAAAATTGATAAAAATAGACTCAGGGTTCAGAAAACCAACCTTTTATGCCGAATAAACAAAATTGAAATGCTAGATGGCAATGTAATCCAATTCTGAGCACCAATCAACAAGTCAAATACAGTAAGAATGCAAGAAATATAGAAAATACTAAATGGGTGTGAGTTGGTGAAGGTAGAAAGGGAGGGAAAGTGAAGAGTTTGAAACTTTTGAACCTTTGGCCTTAAAACCGTTCAGTTCTTTGCCCATTCGGTGACATTAGTTTTGCTTGCCAACACACTCAGTGACACGCCAAGTGGTCACTTACCTCGCCTAGTTTTACAGGTCCCTTAGTTGATGTGGGGATCCAAACAGCGGTATAGATCGAGTTCACCGACCTGGTCGGCGATTCACCAATATTTTCCTGGCCTCACCGAGTTTTACAGACTCTAGTGTAAAACTTTCTTGAGTCCAACAACGGTCTGGGTCGGGGTTGCCAACCTCTTCGGCGATGCGCCAACTGGAGCTTTTGCTTGCCAACCTGCACTTTTCAACAACTTTCCCACTTCGACCTACACAAACAATACACCATTATTTCTTAAAGAAAAAATAGAGCAATAAGGGGTCTTGGGTTGCCTCCCAAGCAGTGCCTTAGTTAACGTCGTGGCACCATATTACCCCTTGACTAAGACTCTTTACTCCTTCGAACACGCAAGTCCAATCTGAAACCTCATTTTTTCGGCCATAGTATCACTAGGCGACCCCTCTTTATGCTGTAGATAGAGACACGACAACACTTGGTTTATCTGGGTGTCTTGTAGTTGATGATCATGGAATGGGAGGTTGTCGTCTGATTAAGCATTAAAACGTTCTCTTTTATCTCATTCAACACTCTATCTTGTTCTTCGATTTTGTGTAGAATAAGTGAGAGGACCTCTTCATTTTGTTCACCCTCTTGCTGCTTCATCTTTTGACACTCGTGAGGGAAAAGGTACTTGTCCTTCCTTTTGGACCTTATTTCCAACTCCATAACTTTCTTGGACAGAACATCCAACTGAGTCAACAATGCGGCCCATTCTTGGTCTTTCTCTGTTTCCTTGTTGGCTTTAATCATGCCATCAAGGAGTTGGGCTACAACTTCATAGGGTTGTTGTATTAAACAACCTAGAAAAAGTTGATCAGTAACACTTCTATTTTCGGGACCAAGACCTCTATAGAAGCATTCTAGTAGAAATCTATTTGGTATTCCATGAGATGGGCATTGCTGTAGTAATGCCTTAAATCTCGACCACACTTCATGGATAGTCTCATCCCCCAACTGCTTGAATGTTAGGAGGTTATCCCTAAGATTCAAAAATCGCAAAAGAGGGTGGTCCATTTGGTCACCATTCACACTCATTTTTCATGTTTCAACACAAACAAGCAAAACAAAACTAAAAATTAAGTAAGTTTCACTATAACTAACAAGAACAACATTCAACTTAACTAAAAATTATCAAGTAACACCACTCTCCGGCAGCGGCGCCATTTTTGATTTCACATATCAGGACACTAATTCCAGTTCAAGTGCCAATGATCGTGAGTAGTAATATAACCCAACTAGTGAGTTGGGGTCGAGTCCCAAGGGAGTGGTTCGTACTCAAGTATCAATAGAAAAGCATAAATATGCTCAAGTCAATTATAGCTAAAAACATTTACGAAGAAAAACATGATAAATTAAAGGTTGACACAAGTGTCAAATATCAAAAGAGGGGTGGGGTTGTAGTCAACTAGAAACTAAAAACAACAAATAATATTAAAATACGAATATGGAGACATGATTCTTGGGATGTGATAGGATTATGGGCTAAGGTAAGCAACTGGGTAATTGCAATTAATAGTAAACCGCTGCAAATTAGTGAATAAACTAGACTTTGGTGGGGGTAAACTTTCTCTCAAACAATTTACCCCAAATTGAATTGGTTTTTCTCGAACACCAATAAGCCGCAATGAAGCACAATCTTCGCTTTCGTCCATTCACTCTCTCGAGCTAAATGTGTGGAAAAGGGTTTAGGGTTCACTCTCTCTTGCTAAACCATGATGACCCAATACCCACAGACCATCGATTCAACAATTTTAGTTTTAAAACCTCTCTCTCGTGCAAGCCAAAAACCTGAAGTTAGGATTGTATTTGCAACTACAACCCATTAAATTCAACCACAATTAATGAACGAAATCACTTTTAAACAACAAATAGACTATCAATTAGCAATACCCAGCAATTAATTCAACCCATAATCATATAATCACACCCCAAGAATTAGGATTTTAGCTAGACATAGTAAAAAGATAGAAATCAATACCGAAATGTGTTTCCATCAACATGGTATGAATAATGTTGTCTTTTAAAATGTCTAAGATGAAGAATCTTCAATACCCACTTCCAAATTCTTAGAAATGGAAATCTTCAAATCTTCAAAGCTAAGGAAAAATATCTCCCAAACTCACTTGTAAGTTCTAAACTTCAAAATCTGAATAATAATATGATTGCCTACAAAATTTGATACTAAGCTAAAAATTTAAACAAGTATTTATAGTTGTCAAAAAGTGTGTTGCGAAGGTTGAGTCGGCGCAGTTAGTTCGGATCGCCGATCCGCCCTTTGGTCATTTGTATCACCTTTTTGCTTTTGCCTTCAACATCCTTGACGTCCTGTAACTTTGGGCGATAAGGCACTGGATCACGAAACTGTTCGACGACTCGCTGACTGCTCCTTTTATCGCCGACTTGATTTTCTCCTTCAGGGCTTGGCACACTGGAACATTAGGCGAGACCAAGGCCATTCGTCTATTCACCCAATGGTTTAGGCGATCCTCAGGCCTTCTTTTCTTCGTTCTTTAAGCTGCCTTGTTCCTATTTTTTTGCTCAATAATGTCCATGCTTTTGTCCCTAAGTCCAAATACCTGAAATTCAAGGATTTACATCAGTTATTGAGACAAAATATGCATTCGAGGACATTAAATCTATTATAATTAAGCCCTTAATGAGTCCAAATCATGGACTCATCAGGAGACTTCTACTAGAAACTCGACTTCATCTATGGGAGAGATTCCATCTCAATATCCTCTTGGTTCTAAGCATAAATCCCACAGAATAGTCATAAGTAATATTCATCTTATTATCCATGAAAAGATACAATCAAGTATCCAATCCAAGATAGAGTTCATTGGAATAGCTCTGAAATCTTGATTCAAAGTTTAGTTGAGAAAACCTTTCAACCCTATTAATCCTTCATGTGAGAAAACCCTTTCACATTCATGTTTTGCGTAGTGTGTAAGGAATACTCTTACAACAATTAACAACATCGATGCTTCACTCTTAAAGCAACCTTAAATCATTTATATCAATTTCATAAAAAAACATGCATATCTTCATAAATTCATCTTTCATAGTTAAAAACCCCAATCATAAGATCATAGTCTAGAAATCATGGATTACACTTGGGTTCATGGGAATTCAACTTTAAAAAACGTAATTACTTGAATTCATGCATAAAAAGACATAAAACAATCAATTGGATCGTAATTGAGAAGAACCCATGAGATGAAAAAAACATTAACATCAATTGAAATATTCTAACTTGTAAAATTGGAAAATTTAGGAACCCTATGGAAGAAAGAACTCCTTAGGTGAATACTATCATACCTTGATGTCAAAAGCCCACAATCAGTGGTGAATTGGGAGAATTGATCTTGAAGCCCTAGACTTCTTCTTCAAGCTTTAGAGAGAGAAATATTGGGGAAGAACTTTGATCAACTTTTGAGAATTTAGGAGAATGAGTTTAATTGGAAAATTTGGTGGTCAATTTTTTTATATAGGGCCTAGAGTAGAGGGTAAAATGACCTAGTATTGGGTTATAACATTTAGGAAAGACCCAAAAGGCCTTAAAATCAAATTTCTGAACCTCGATCGACGGTTTAGACCTATGGTCTGTAGGTCCTATTACGGACCGTCCTGGTCGATTGTAGGTGGGGTTTAGGGACTTGAATATGGACCTTCAAATGACGGGCCCCATTTACAGTTCGTAGGTCTACCTATGGACCGTGCATGGTCATTGTAGGTTCTAAAAATTTCCCAATTTTTTTAATTTTATTTTCCTTCTCACCTACGGATGCCACCTAAGGTCCGTAGGTTCTCTTACCAACCATAGGTCACACCTATAACCCGAATCTGCATTTTCCCATTCTTTTCAAATCCAAGGTGTTACAAAAATTCCATCATAAAAGTATAGATCAATGAAAGTCTACCCAAAACAAGTAGTAGAAAACTCACATTCCAGTCAAGTGATGTAACATCCTTGTTTTTCTTAGTTGCTTGACTTTCCAAATGCTTTAAAACCAAAAAATTTGGAGGCCTCCTTTCGATAGTAGAATTACATGGACCATCTCGAATAGTCCAAATTCTCGCAGTGGAGTGTCCGGACCTAAAGTGATATTACATGGTTAACTATATGAGACAATATTTCTTAGACGAGTCTAAAACTACTCTCAACCTTTTAACTAAGGGAAAAAAAGATAGAAGTATGAATATGAATGTTAGCTAATTCATAGACGAGAGCAAAAAATAAAGAAATGGTATTAATGTTCACCGAGATGCAAACAATGACTCTTCTAGACTCCAAGCATAGACAAAAACCTAGCATGAATTTAGAAACAAGAGAGAATTGTAATGTTAATATAGAATACAAAAAATAGAAGATATACATATTCGATCACCTATTGAGAAATCATGGCGAACCTCAGATGTATATCCTTCCAAAACCATTACACATACTCACTTCTCTGTCCTGTTCACATTTTTTTTCTTCTGTTGTTTCTCCTTCTCCCTTTCTCTTGCAGGTTCTTATTTGTGGTCAGCATTTGCCTTATCCTTCCGCCTAGGTTTATCTTTCTGAAGCTTTTGCTTTTTCTCTTTTATTATTTTCTGCATCTCATATAAATTCTTTGTAATGAGATCCAAAAGCTATAGAAACTTGAAGTCTTCATCCGTATCAGTATCCAGGGGTGGATCTATGTGTATGGGTGGGGGTGCCACGACACCTAGTGATCTTGGTAAAAACTTTATATATATATATATGTGTATGTGTGTGTGTATATGTATAAGAAATTACTAATATATTAACTTTGCCACCCACTATATGAAATGATGAATGGTTTCATTGGCGAAGGACTGAAGCTGTCGCACCCACAATGCGAGTTCGATTCTCGCTATCAACACTACCTTTTGGCTTGCTAGATCCACCTCTATCGGTAGCATCCTGCATTCCGTAGTTAATTATTAGTTAGTTCAGAGTTATAAAAGATCTAAGATTCATATAGAAAAAATAAATTATGTAACACCTAGGATTTGAAAGGAAGGAAAAAGTTACAGATTTTCTTAGCTGGTGTCTGTACCGATGGATCCCACTGACGAATTGTAGGTTCACTTATGGGCGTAGGTGGGAACTGTAAGTGGTAAGTGTAAATAATTTTAGAAGTCAAGTTTGAGTACCTTTTTTACGGTTCACTAGGACGGTCCGTCGTTCAGTGTACGAGTAGTCGATGGGTCTCGTAGGTGACTTCCAGACTTAGTGAAACTATGAGGGTAAAATTAGGGATCGAGGTTGGTATGAATGGTCTGTAAGTGGACCTACAGACCATACATGGGATCCGTCGAAAGTGGGTAAAATTTAAGGTCCTAATACTTTATCTACGGTTCACTAGGGCGGTCCGTAACTGGACCTACAAACCGTAGGATGAGTCATCAATTAATTTTTTAGGGGCTTTTTGGTGTTTTCCTTAATTGATTAATGCCTAAACTAGGTCCTTTTGATCCTAATCCTAGACGCTATATAAGTCTTCTAAGCCTAAAATCTAACTATTCTAAATCATTCTTCAATGTTCCCCAAATTCCTCCAAAGTTCTTCCCCCAAATATTTCTCTTTCTAAAGCTTGAAGAAGAAGTCTAGGGTTTCAAGATCAAGTCTCGATTCTCCACTGATTGTGGGCTTTTTCCATAAAGATATGATAGTATTCACCTATGGAGTTCTTTCCTCCATAGGGTTCCTAAATTCTCCAATTTTACAAGTTAGAATTCTCCAATTGAAATTAGGGTTTTATTCTATCGTATGGGTTCCATTCAATTATGATTAGTTGATTGTTTTATGTATTTTTATGCATTAATTGAAGTACATGTTCTTAAGATTAATTCTCATAAACCCATGTATGAACCATGATTTCTAGACTATGTTAATATGATGAGGCTTTTGAACTATGAAAGAAGGATTTATGAAGATATGCATGTTTCTTAGGAAATTGATGAAAATGATTTAATGTTGATTTGAGAGTGAAGCATCGATGTTGTTGTTGTTTTTGTTGCGAAAGTATTTCTCACATACTACTCAAAACATGAATGTGAAAGGGTTTCTCACATGAAGGATTCATAGAGTTGAAATGTTTTCTCAACTAAAAGACGAATTAAGATTTAGGAGCTATTCTAATGAACTCTAGCTTAGATTGGCTACTTGATTGTGCCTTTCCATGGATAATAAGATGAATATGACTAATGACTATTCGTTGGAATTTATGCTTAGCATCGAGCGGATATTGATATGGAAGCTCTCCCATAGAAAAGACCGGCTTTTTTAGGAGCAACCTCTCTATCCCATAACTATGTGCCACCATAGGTTTGTCTTAGAAATACATTAGCTAGTGGATCCACTTAAGCCAGAAGTTTATGGTTCTTACCTTGGCAAGCAAGGACATCTCTTTTCGGTGTGGGATAGCCATTGGATCCCATTTTGTAACTCACATGGTCTATGTTGGGTGATACAAACTTCCCACAATTTTGAACTAAGGTTACTTCAAAAAGTATTTCAAATGTCACTACAACAATTTGTAACACCTCAAAAACCAGACCCAGAAATTTTTTGCAGAAATATACCTGAAGCAGTGAACCACGGCAGGGTTCACGGACCGTAATAGGGTCTACGGTCCGTAGACCTCCCCGTGGTCTTGACTTGGAAGTCACTAGGCCCAGACATCAGACCATGAGCACCTTCGAGGTCCGTGGTCTTGATGGCAGGCCTTGTTGGCGCCCGTAGAGTCGAGGCAGTGACCCGCCATAGCTAGCCCTTTAGACCCCCACGCAAAAGTGAGGACCACGAGGACCTTCACACGGCCGGTGGGGGTGTCCGTGGAGCCTTACCAGTAAGCCCCCTTGCCAGTCCCTCCAGACCACAGCCCAAGTGGAGACCACTGACACTTTCACGGTTTGTGGTCCTTCACACGGGTCGTGGTAGGGCTCGTGGACTCAGACCCTCAGCTAGTAGTCACCAAGTCCAGACTACGATCGACTTCACAGTCCGTGGTCTCTTTCACGGTCCGTAAAGGTGGCCGTGGTCAGCCAGTCTGCAGTTTAAGTCAGGGTTATTTCGGTCTTTTCCTTATTTGTTGGACGCCTAAACTACGTCGTTTTAACCCTAAATTTCGTGGTTTTAGTCAGTTTAAGCCTAGAAACATAACTGGAACTTACCTAAGTCAGATCTTTAATCAAAACTTAGAAAATTAGAAGCGAAAGGAGAGAGAGGCGATCAACCCAAGTTCAAGAACGAATCAAGTTCCTCCAGTTCCATCCCTAAAATCGAAAGATTTCTTCGTGGAATTCGTCACCAGGTATGTGGGATTTCATTAGTGGGTTTCTTTCACCCATTAGGTCCCTAGTTTTCAGTTAGTTTCATGATTCCCTTATTATGACAAGACCTAGGGTTTCTTGAATGTTAGCATTATTGGGTTCTTAGTTGTTAGAATGATCCAAAGCAGATTAGTATGTTAATATTCATACTATTGCATGAATTTTAGAACCGTAGCTATGTAGTTCTTTAGTTCTTGAATTACACATGCCTTGGATCTATGGAAGTGGGGGATCTTCCCCGGTCAATACCACTTGTAGCCTCCTTCACCAACTAGGCTAGGCCAGATATTTCAATTATTGCCGATATACATGCCTCGGTTTGAAATGTGTCATTATCTGTTATTTATGTACATTTTGAGTTTGCATGTCGTTTTAAGCTATCAAGTATATCACAGTAATTCAATCATAATGTGTTAATCATTTAATCCATTGGGAGTAGTATAATTCCGAGTTGGACTAGGGTTCAACGTACCCAACAATCCCAGAACTACTAGCCACGTAGGTTGTAAGTCCCCTTTGTGGGCATCATTTTAGTGAACACGCCAACATGCCTCTACACATTTGGCCGGGTGTATTGGGTCCTCTCGATGGGGCGTATACATTGGACTCCACATTTAGCTTATTTGGTTTTATTATCAGTTATTAGTAGCTCCCACATCTCAGTCAGACTCTATTGCATTGACCATTTTCAGTACAATCAGTATTCAGTCTCAGTATGTTATAAATTGGTCATTTCGTTCAGTTAGCTCAGTATTCAGTATATACATGTCCAGATTATGCACTTGCTTTATTGCTTTTTCAGTTATGTGTTTATTTTAGCTTTATTCTATCCTGCATGCTCAGTACCTTTCAAGTACTGACACATATATTGCGCTACATCTTCTCATGATGTAGGTTCAGGTCCCCAGCAGTCCCCAGCAGTCAGATCACGCTTAGATCGGTTCCCGATCTCCAGTTCAACAGTATCAGCAGTGACTCCTCATTCTTTGAGGACAATAGTCATGTTATCTTTTCAGTATTTTAGTCCTTTAGTTTCAGTTTTGCTAGACTTAACTGGGGCATGTCCCATCATTTCTAGCCAGTTAGATTCAGCTTAGTTATTGAGTTTGATCTTCCTTTTTATTAAACTCTCAGATTATATATCTAGTTTTAGTATATGGATATTCCTCATCATTTCAGTTTTATTTATGATTTAGTTTCTGCAACAATTATTATTATCCTTAGTATGCTCATGTCATGCCAGCAGGGTTAGCTTGGGATCACTTGTGATCCTAGGTCCCGTGTCCGCGTCTCGGGGGTATCTCGGGGCGTGAAAAACTTGGTATCAGAGCCTTAGGTTTAAGAGTCCTAGGATGTTTAAAAGGCCACGCTAAGTAGAGTTCTTTTCATCGGTGTGAACTGCCCCACATCTAATGAGAGGGGGGCTACAAAGTGTTTTAGGAAAAATATTCATTTTCTTGTTACTCTTATTGTGCGTAAGGTATGCTCTAATTCCATTCTAACTCGACGTTCTACGCTTCAGTGTGATCATGCCTTCTCGTAGAGCTAACGCCAGAAATGCGAATGCCAGGAACACAAACCCAACTCATCCTGTCCCAGATCAAGAAGTCTTGAATGCAGAGTTCAGGAACGCCATTTAGATGTTGGCTCAAAGTATGGCCAACCAGAATAACCAGTGGGCTCTAGTTCCAAAAAATGCTAATGTTGGGTCAGCTACAGCCAGAGTGCGAGACTTTGTTAAGATGAATCCACCATAGTTATGAGGATCGCAGGTTGGAGAAGATCCCCAAAACTTCATTGATGAGGTCAAGAAGATCTTTGAAGTAACACAGGTAACTGGGAATGATTGGGTTGAGTTAGCATCTTACCAACTTAAGGATGTAGCTCATATCTGGTATACTCAGTGGAAGGAGAACAGGGGTACATATGCAGCTCCTATCACTTGGGATTGCTTTAGTGAGACCTTCCTGGACAGGTTTTCCCAAGAGAGCTAAGGGAGGCCAAAGCTCAGGAATTTATGAACTTAAGGCAAGGTAGCATGACAGTCCAAGAGTATGGGCTCAAGTTTACCCAACTGTCCAGGTTAGCTCCTCACATGGTTGCTGATTCCAGGGCTCAAATGATTAAGTTCTATATGGAGTGTCAGACTTGGGGAAGACAGAATGTAGAAATGCTATGTTGCTGGAAAATAAGAGCATCTCTAGGCTCATGACTCATGCTTAACAGGGTGAGGGTGATAAGCTTAGGGAACAGGCTAAGGAGAACAAGAAGTCTAGGACTAGAAACTATGACTACTCTTAGCAGAAATAGGGTGGTGGAAATTGCTCCCAGGGTCAGCATAAATTTTTAGCTCCAGCACCTTCAGCAGCTAGTGTTCCATCCCCCAAGTTCAAACAAGATCAGAAAGGTAGGGCATCAGGCTCTAAGTCTCAGAGAAGTTTTCCAGGAACTAAAACCTACCCAACTTTCCCTAAGGGTGGTAATAACCATCCGGGTAAGTGCCTTGCAGTAAAGAAATGATGCTTTGGGTGTGGTCAGTCTGGTCATACGTTGAAGGATTGTCCTTCTAAACATGGTCAATGAGGAAATGGTAGAGCTTATTCCACAACTTCAACAACACCATCAAGTCGCTCGACTCAGCAGGGTAACTCATCTGGTACAGGTGGCGGACAACACCAAAACAGGCTCTATGCTCTTCAGGCTCTCCAGGATTAGGAAGATTCTCCTGATGTAGTCACTGGTACGTTACGAGTCTTTGATCTTGATGATTATGCTTTGTTAGATCCATGGCTATTCTTTCCTTTGTTACTCTTTATATAGCAGTTAAGTTTGATGTTAGTCCAGAATCTCTCTCAGAACCCTTCTCAGTCTCTACTCTAGTCGGTGACCCAGTTATAGCTAGACGGGTATATAAAAATTTCCCTATCACAGTCTCCCAGAAAGTCACCTTAGCAGATCTTGTAGAGTTAGAAATGGTAAACTTCGATGTCATTCTAGGCATGGATTGGTTACATTCCTGTTATGCCTCAGTCGATTGTAGAACTTGGATTGTTCGTTTTCAATTTCCAGACGAACCAATCTTAGAATGGAACGGTAGTAGCTTAGCGCCTATGAGTCGTTTCATTTCTTACCTTAAGGCTAGAAAGATGATCTCTATCATCTAGTTCCGGTTAAGGATTCAAGCTCCTAAACCCTAACTCTTGAGTCAGTTCCAGTGGTTAATGAGTTTCTAGAAGTGTTTCCCGAAGATCTTCTCCGAGTTCCTCCCGATAGGGAAATTGACTTTGGAATTGAACTCCTTCCAGATACCCAACCTATTTCTATTCCTCCTTACAGAGTGGCTCTAGCTGAGCTTAAGGAATTGAAGGAGCAGTTGAAAGACCTTCTAGACAAGGGCTTCATCAGACCTAGTATTTCACCATGGGGTGCACCAGTGTTGTTCGTAAAGAAGAAAGATGGTTCTCTTAGAATGTGAATTAACTATAGGGAGTTGAACAAGGTTACAATCAAGAATAAGTATCCCATTCCCAGGATTGATCACTTGTTTGACCAACTTCAGGGTGCTAGTCATTTCTCAAAGATAGACCTCAGATCGGGTTATCATTATCTTAAAGTCAGAGATAGTGACATTCCGAAGACAGCCTTCAGGACTTGGTATGGTCATTATAAATTTGTAGTTATGTCATTTGGACTAACCAATACTCCTGCAACTTTCCTGGACTTGATGAACAGAGTGTTCAAGCATTACTTGGACTTGTTCGTTATCGTCTTTATTAATGATATCCTCATTTACTCTAGAAATGAGGAAGAACATGTGAGTCATTTGAGAGTTGTTTTGCAGACTCTCAAAGATCACCAGTCATTCACCAAATTTAACAAGTGCAAGTTTTGGTTGCAGTCGGTTGCTTTTCTTGGGCATATAATGTCTAGTGAAGGGATTCGAGTAGATTCCCAGAAAATAGAGGTAGTGAAACAATGGCCTAGATCTACCTCTCCTACTAATATCAGAAGTTTCTTGGGTCTAGCGGGTTATTACAAAAGGTTCGTGGAAGGATTTTCATCCATAGCCTCACCATTGACTAGGTTGACTCAGATTAGATGATTGTGAGAAAAGCTTCACAGAATTGAAAACTACGTTGACTAGAACTCCTATTTTGACTCTACTAGAGGGTTCAGACAGTTATGTGATTTATTGTGATACATCCAGAGTCGGCCTAGGTTGTGTGTTGATGCAGTGAGGTAAGGTTATAGCTTATGCTTCCAGACAGCTTAAGGTGCATGAGAAGAATTATACGACTCATGCCTCGAGCTTGTAGCGGTGATGTTTGCACTCAACATTTGGAGGCACTACTTGTATGGTGTTCATGTAGATGTGTTTACAGACCATAAGAGCCTTCAGTATGTGTTCACCCAAAAAGCTTGAATCTTCGCTAGAGAAGATGGCTTGAGTTCCTCAAGGATTATGACATGAGTGTGCATTACCATCCTGGTAAGGCAAATGTAGTAGTAGATACCCTTAGCAGACTATCTATGGGTAGTGTAGCACATGTTGAGAAAGAAAGAAAAGAGCTACCAAAGGATGTTCACAGAATTGCTCGCCTAGGAGTTCGTCTTATGAGCATATCAGATGGTGGTGTAATGGTTCAGAATGGGGCAGAATCTTCTTTGGTAGTGGAAGTTAAGGAAAAGCAAGATAATGATCTAATATTACTTGAACTCAAGGGTGCAGTCCACCAATAGAGAGTTGAGGTTTCATCCCAAGGGGGAGATGGTGTGCTTCGCTACCAAGGTCGATTATATGTTCCTAATGTGGGCGAGTTGAGATAGCATATTCTTGCAGAGGCCCATAACTCCAGATATTCTATTCATCCAGGTGCCACTAAGATGTACTGTGATCTGCGGGAAGTCTATTGGTGGAATGGTATGAAAAGAGATATATCAGATTTTATGGCTAAGTTCCCCAATTGTCAGCAAGTCAAGGTAGAACATCAGAAACCATGAGGTATGACTCAAGAGATTGACATTTCTACTTGGAAGTGGGAAGTGATCAACATGGACTTCATCACAGGTTTACCTCGTACTCGCAGACAACATGACTCCATTTAGGTGATAGTTGACAGAGTTACTAAGTCTTCTCGCTTTTTGGCGGTCAAGACTACAGGTTCGGCGGAGGACTACGCCAAGCTTTATATTAATGAGATTGTGAGGTTGCATGGGGTTCCTTTGTCTATCATCTCAAATAGAGGTCCTCAGTTTACCTCTCATTTCTGGAAGTCATTCTAGAATGGTCTAGGTACTCAAGTTAACCTTAGCACAACGTTTCATCCACATACAGGTGGTCAGGCAGAACATACCATTCAGACCTTAGAGGACATGTTGAGAGCTTGTGTGATCGACTTCAAGGGTAGTTGCGATGATCACCTTCCTCTTATTGAGTTCTCCTACAACAATAGCTACTATTCCAGCATTCAGATGGCCCTTATGAGGCATTATATGGGTGTAGATGTAGATCTCTGGTTGGTTGGTTTGAAGTAGGTGAAGTAGCCTTAATAGGGCCAGATTCAGTTCATGATGCTATGGAGAAAGTGCAACTCATTAGAGATAGACTTAAAATAGCCTAGAGTCGCCAGAAGTCTTATGCATATGTAAGGAAAAAGGAACTAGAGTTCCAAGTTGATGATTGGGTTTTCCTAAAAGTGTCACATATGAAGGGGGTTATGAGATTTGGGAAGAAAGGGAAGCTCAGTCCCAGATATGTAGGCCCTTACAAGATTCTGAAAAGGATTGATAAAGTGGCTTATGAGTTAGAGTTGCCAGCAGAATTAGCAGCAGTGCATCCAATCTTTCACATTTCACTATTGAAGAAGTGTGTGGGTGATCCAGCATCCGTGGTGCCATTAGAGAGTGTGGCTGTAAAAGATAGCCTTTCTTATGAGGATGTACCAGTTGAGATTCTTGATCGTTAGGTTAGAAGATTGAGAAACAAGGAAGTTGCTTCAGTCAAGGTTTGGTGGAGGAGTCAGTCTGTAGAGGGAGCTACTTGGGAAGCAGAAACAACCATGAAAGCCAAGTATCCTCACCTCTTTCCTTTCGAATCCATTCTAGCTTGAGGTAATAGCTCCTCTTCAGTTTTTCAGTCATTCATGCGTGAAATTAGTCTTAGTATCATGTTCCTTCAGTTTCTACTTGAATTTTCAGTGTATTCACATGTTTTCGGAACTCAGTTCAGTCAGAAATCAGCCTTCAATGTTTAGTGGTAGGGTTGCCACTCATTCTTTCCATTTCAGCTAGTTTAGTCTTCATTCGAGGACGAATGATCCCAAGGGGGAGATATTGTAACACCTAGAAAACCAGAACCAGAAAATTTTTGCAGAAATATACCTGAAGCAATGAACCCCGGCAGGGTTCACGAACCGTAATAGGGCCTACGGTCTGTAGAGTTGCCCGTGGTCTTGACTTAGAAGTCACCAGGCCCAAACATCATACCACGAGCACCTTCGTAGTCCGTGGTCTTGATGACAGGCTGTGGTGCCACCCGTAGAGTCGATGCAGTGACCCTCCCTAGCCAGCCCCTTATACCCCCACGCCTAAGTGAGGACCAAGAGGACCTTCACGGTCAGCGGTCCTTCACACGGTCCATGGAGCCTTACCAGTAAGCCCCCCTGCCAGTCCCTCCAGACCACAACCCAAGTGGAGACCACAGACACTTTCATGGTCCATGGTCCTTCACACGGGCCGTGGTAGAGCTCGTAGACTCAGACCCTCATCTAGTAGTCACCAAGTCCAGACCACGACCAACTTCACGGTTCGTGGTCTCTTTCACGGTCCGTGAAGGTGGCCATGGTCAGCCCATCTGCAGTTTAAGTCAGGGTTATTTCGGTCTTTTCCTTATTTGTTGGACACCTAAACTATGTCGTTTTAACCCTAAATTTCATGGTATTAGTCAGTTTAAGCCTAGAAATATAACTGGAACTTACCCAAGTTAGATCTTTAATCAAAACTTAGAAAATTAGAAGTAAAAGGAGAGAAAGAGGCGACCAACCCTAAGTTCAAGAACGCATCAAGTTTCCTCTAGTTCCATCCCCAAAATCGAAAGATTTCTCCGTGGACTTCGTCACCAGGTATGTGGGATTTCACTAGTGGGTTCCTTTCACCCATTAGGTCCCTAGCTTTCAGTCAGTTTCTTGATTCCCTTATTATGACAAGACCTAGGGTTTCTTGAATGTTAGCATTATTGGGTTTTGAGCTGTTAGAATGATCCAAACAGATTAGTATGTTAATATTCAGTCTATTGCATGGATTTCAGAACCCTAGCTATGTAGTTCTTTAGTTCTTGAATTACACATTCTTGGCCAAATATTTTAGTTATTCCAGATATACATGCCTCAGTTTGAAATGTGACATTATTAGTTATTTATGCGCATTCTCAGTTTGCATGTCGTTTTCACCTATCCATTATATCACAGTAATTCAGTCATAATGTGTTAAATCAGTTAATCCATTGGGAGTAGCATAATACCGAGTTGGACTAGGGTTCAGCGTACCTAACAGTCCCAGAACTACTAGCCACGTAGGTTGTAAGTCCCCTCTGTGGGCATCATTTTAGTGATCATGCCAGCATGCCTCTACACCTTTGGCTGGGTGTATTGGGTCCTCTCGATGGGGCGTATACATATGACTCCACATTTAGCTCATGTGGTTTTATTATCAGTTATTAGTAGCTCCCACAACTTAGTTAGACTCTATTGCATTGACCATTTTCAGTACAGTCAGTATTCAGTCTTAGTATGTTATAAATTGGTCATTTCATTCAGTTAGCTCAATATTCAGTATCTATATCATGTCCAGATTATGCACTTGCTTTATTGCTTGTTCAGTTATGTGTTTATTTCAGCTTTATTCTATCCTACATGATCAGTACCTTTCAAGTACTGATGCATATATTTCGCTACATCTTCTCATGATGTAGGATCAGGTCCCCAGCAATCACATAACGCTTAGATCGGTTCTCGATCTCCAGTTCAGCAGTATCAGCGGTGACTCCTCATTCTTCGAGGACAACAGTCATATTATCTTTTCAGTATTTTAGTCCTTTAGTTTCAGTTTTGCTAGACTTAGCTGGGGCATGTCCCAACATTTCTAGTCAGTTAGAGGCTATTTTCAGACATAGTTAGATTCATCTTAGTTATTGAGTTTGGTCTTCCTTTTGTATTAAACTCTCATATTATATATTCAGTTTTAGTATATGGGTATTCCCCATCATTTTTGTTTTATTTATTATTTAGCTTCCGCATCAGTTATTATTATCCTTAGTATGCTCATGTCATGCCAACAAGGTTATCTTGGGATCACTTGTGATCTTAGGTCCTGTGTCCGCGTCTCGAGGGTAGCTCGGGGCGTGACACAAATTCCCTTTAAAGGACCAATGCTTTAAAGGGAAAAAAACAAAAAAATATCAGCCCCTTAGGTGGGCTCAAACTCGCAGTGAAACAATAAAACGCCACTGCTTTAAAAAGTTCACCCAAATGAGTTATGATGTATAAAGTGCATAATTAAATTAAAAGTTATTGGGTGCACGTGCATCCTCACGCAATCAAGTGGGTCCGCTTCTACTTATAACTTGGATTGTATTTTTTAAATGATTCATTTTATAATTATGTATTTTAAGAAATTTGATGAATTAATTTTTTTCTTTTTTTGCAAAATCGATTAAATTCATTGGTTTTAATTTTTTCTTCGCTAATTAACAAATGAACTCTGTCTATTTCTTATGAAACACTTGTATTACTCTTTTTGTCAGTTGTCACTTGTAATTATAGATGAAGAGGAAATGGCATGAACTATTGTAGTAGGTCTAAAATAATCTCTTAGCTGTACATTTATCGGATTTAGTCCTTTAACTATCCCAAATGTTATAAGTTTGGTCCCTTAACTATATACTTACCATTTTCAGTCTTTTTTTAAGTATTCAAAATTTTGTTAGGTTTGGTCTCTGTCTATTTTTTTTTTATACATATAACTTAGGGATATATGAACGAAACTCATGCCTTTAGGAAATTAAATGTTATAACCCATTTTCAATTGTTTCTCTCTCCCTAATTTTTTTCTTCAAATTACTCTTATAAAAAGAACTTAAATTCAACAATTCAACCTAACATTTTCCTTCATTAGCGGTTAACAATTCATAATCAACGTGAATTTTTTTAATTCTTTTCAGATAAAATAAATAAAATATTTGATCTTATTACTCAAACTTATCTATATAAAATAAAATGAATAGAATAATAATTAAAATGGATCTATTACAAAATAAAACAAATTGAAAAAATAGTTATAAATCAACCATTTTATAAATTTAAACTTCTAAAATATTAAACAAGTTCCCTTCAATAAAGTCCTTGGAGTACAAAAATTAGAATTAAAATATGTGAGTAAAGAACTTTTAATTTTATTCTGATTACAAAAAAATCATTTCTATTAAATATAAATAAATCTCTCTCTACACTTAACGTTTAATAACATTTTTATTTTTATAATGAATTTTAATATTTGTAAGTCATTAGCAGCAATAGGATATTTTATTTCATCCTCCATTGAATAAAATTAGGACTTTCATCTTCTTTTCTCGTGAATTTTTTTTTTTGAATCCTTGAGGTTGAGGTTATTTTCTTAAGAGTAATTTGAAGAAAAATAGTGGGAAAAGAGAAACAACTGGAAAAATGGGTTAAACATTTAATTTCATAAAGACATGAGTTCTATTAATATAAACCTAAACTATTTGTATAAAAAATAGTCAGAGACCAAACCTGATAAATTTTTGAATACTTAAAGGACTAAAATTAGTAAGTGTATAGATAAGGGACTAAAAATGATAAGTATATAGTTAAAGAACCAAACTTGATTTTAAAATGTTATAAGATTAAATCAGATTAATGTATAGTTAAGGGACTATTTTAGACCTACTCCAATAGTTTAGGTACCATTTGCGGTTTTTTTTGTAATTATGAACAATCGTAACCAAAGAAAATTTTATATTTAGCTATAAAAAAATTTCGTAGCAAATAGTTGAATTACAACTAAAAATTTTAAGTTGTCACTATTTAACACCTTACATATTTTGTGACAACTTTTTGTGTCACTAAATCACAGGTTGATTAGAGACAATAAAATGATTGTCACTGTCATGACCCAGGGGCACCCCCTAGACGTAACATGGCGTACTTGACCCCGAAGGGGTCTCATACAAGCCCTTAGCATAATCATAACATAAGATAATAGAAAGTACGGGAAAATTTAAAACTTCTTTAATCGATACAATCGAAAACATTTTCATAAGCAAGCGGAAGTCTTTACTACAACTTTGTCTCAAACCATCTAAACACAACTTGAATTAAAAGTCTTTGGGACACAGCCCATACAATAGTCTCAACATGAAAATAAAAGACATAAAGGAAAGTATGGGTTTGTCCTCGAAGCTATGAGGACTCATAAATCTTCAACTCTTCTTGCTCCTTAGAAACCTAGCCTTAAAAGGAACTCAATCTCCAAAACCCTACATTTGATTAGAATGTAGGCAAAATATGCATTAGTACAAAATGTACCAAGTATGAAAGCTAGCACAACATCATAAGAGTATCTCAAAATGGTTAGTGAACATAAGACATAAGCATAAGAGATAATAACATAGTCATAGCATAATCTTCAACATAAGCATCATATAATCATAAGTCAACATAAGACATAGTTAATGAGCATAGGAGATACATCATGTTCATGGCATGGTCTTTACTTAGACCTTCATACTAACATTCTTCAACCCTTAGTCTTTCATATTACAAGAGAACTACTTCTCAAGCCACTTCAAAACATACTTGTGCAACGCAAGGATAACATCCCATAATACCATCCAAGCTAAGTACCCCTTTTTAGTCATTCTTGTGCATAGTTCACCTTCATAGTCAAGACCTAGGTTTTGATGTCATAAGAGCACTATACTCCTCAGTAACCTCAAGGCACACTTGTGCAATGTATGGGTGGCATCCCATACTACCACACACACTAAGCATATCTTTGAAGTCACTCTATTCATGCTTACTATTCATAGGTGTTATTCTTGATCTACTTCATATAGACAAGGAACTACCATCTTTGGTCAATCATATCATGGAGGGCAACAAAAGCAACAATCCACGCTAAGAATACATCACATAAGAGAACACTTCATAAGTAGCTTCAGGTTATACTTGTGACATGTATAAAAAGCATCCCATACTAGTAACCACACTAAGTACCACTTTAGGCTATCATACATACTCACTAGATGGGGACTAGTCCCTCTTTACTATTTTCCATTAATCATTGAGGTACTTGTCTACTTAGTACTAGGCAAGTCACAACACATGAATGAATTCTATTTCTCAATTCAAGGCTACCAAGGAATAACCCCCTAATAGGCTAGACCATGCTATTATATTGCTAACATAACTATATTATGCTAAACTAACTACCTTCCTTGGAAGGCACACAAACATGCAAGTCCAAGCTACTCTAAGAAGGGGACAAGTGTTTCATCCTAGCTAACATGAAATAGCCTTAGACCAACTAAGTCATGCTACCCTTACAAGAACACTATGATCCTAATGCAAGCTACCCTTAGGAGAGTATTTTTATCAATCCTAAGCAACCCTTAGGAGAGTATAAGTCCTCAATCCTAAGCTACCATGACTAACCCTAACTCAAGCTACCCTTGAAATGCATCTTAAATGCAAAGTCAACCTACCCTTAGGAGAATATGTATCCTCAATCCTAAGCTACCCTTAGGAGAATATAAGTCGTCAATCCTAAAGCTACCATGAAATGGTCTTGGCCAAACAAAGGCATGCTATCATGAAGGCATCCTATTAATGCTAGTTCAAGCTACCCATAGGAGAGTATAAATCCTAAATCCTAGGATACCATGACTGCTCCTAACTCATGCTACCCTTGACATGCATCTTAGAATGCTAAGTCAAGCTATCCTTAGGAGAGTGTAAATCCTCAATCCTAAGCTATCGTATGGTCTTGTCTTACCAAGTCAAGCCATACATGAAGAGAGCATATGTCACAACTTCAAGCTATTCTACACTAACAAACTTTGATTCATTTTAGGTTATTAAGCCAACCTAGAATCATTCTATGTGAGAGAACCTTGGATATCCTAGCATATTTATGCCTTAGTGTGTAAAAGAGAAACAATACACAACAAGATCACATAATATTGGGTTTACCCCCAGGGCCCTAACATTGATAACTAAAAGCCTTAACCTCAAGCTTTACTTCTTACTATCATTGTTATACCTAGATTTCAAGGTATTCTAATTACATCCTTCATTAGTAGGTGATTCTAGTCATATTTGATCATAAAGGTTAAAATTCAAATTTACTAGTTACGATCCTTCATATTCAATAAAGTCTAGTTCAATTCATGATTAGATGTTCCTAACCTTGAACAAATACTACACATGACATTGATTTTAGAAGACCAATTCTAATTCTTCAATTTCACCTTTCATGGCATAAATCCACACAATATCAAATTCATCAATTAGACTAGGGTTTACCATAGAAATCACATAAATTCATCATAATATCATATTTCAATTCTAATTCATTCATAATTAGGTATTATCCACTATATTGGAATCATACCTAAGCCCTACCCACAATGTAAGAAGAAACCCCAGCTAGAGTTGGGTTTTGACTTCTCAATTGAGGGAAAACCTAGGGGGCTCTATGGGTGGAAGAGCCCATAGATGATTAAGCTAACATACCTTAGGTGAAGATTATCCACGAATTTGAGGAGGAAAGGCAGCCTCTTGAACCCTAGGCTTCACATTCTTCTTCTTCTTCTTCTTCTATGGAGTTTTAGAGAGAGAATTATTTGAGAGGGAGTTTGGGGTCTTAGATTAATGAACTAATTGACTTAGTTTAGGGGTGTATTAGGGTTATATAGGTGGTTTAATAACTAACTAACCGACCTCCCTTAACCTCTAACTAATAACTAATTGACCCCCAAATCCCTAACTTAAAAACGAAACATTAAAAAATTCTTTGACTCACGACTCACCCATCCACGGACCGTGGATGGGTCTACTGCTCGTGCTGCACCACTGTAGGTGGAGGACTGCAGCCTGAATTTGCAGGCATGTGCAGGCCTTGACCCATGACCCCAACCCACGGGGTGTGGGTCCATCTACGGCCAGTAGGTGGCTGCAATTTGACAGCTTTTTGGGGCTGTTTTGAGGTCCTCCTCAAGGACCCCTTGGGTGTCCTTGGGGGGTCGTACCTAGACTCCCTAACCCTAAAACCCTCATTCTAAGTACTGGAAACAGTTTTGTGATTTTTAATCCTCATACCACACTCTAAAACTCTTACAAAAAACTCTAGAACTCTCTCGTTCAACTTACTAGTTTCTAGGATATTACACCTCATCACCGACCTGAGCAGGGTCAACCTCCTCCGGCTCAGAATCAGAGTCCAAATCAGAGCCAGTGCATAGCCTATCCTCATCGGTTGGTATATCATCATCTACTGGCTCATGAAATGCATGTTCAATGCCAAGAAGGGTCTGCACATGTGCGTTTAGCAGGTACCTTCTTTCTACATCACCCAATTGTGCGTTAGTGGAAGCTAGACAACAATTTGGTCGGGCCACATCTCTATCCCATACATTCGGGGCATAATCAGCTCATCATATCAATGGCACTCTGTGGTAGTGAGTGTTGGGCCGAACTCATTGTCGGGCCTATTTGTCATCGTGATATCTACTGGCGCTGGGAATAGTGGTGCCATGTAATCCAAGTTCTCCTCCGGTACGCTTTTAGGGAAAAGAAGTGTAGTGATGATACCACCAAATGCATACCTACGTCCTTTATGCACCCGGGCCTTCCTTATGGACGATTTCAAAACAACCCCAATATTCAACTCTTTGGGCGTCATCAAGGCATAGACCGAACAGACTCTATCCACAGGTGATGTCCGTGCAGTGCAGCCCATGTATCAAACAATTCATCACAATTTTTAGCTAGACCCAAGCTTCCCTAAGCATGTGCACGTAGAGAAGAGATTGATGATATCTTTTCCCGCTATGCTTGGTCCACTGCACCATAGACTGGGGGCCGCAAAGTGTGTCGATTGGCCCGATAAGGTGGGCGAATGTTCAGCCCTGTGATCACCAATGGATCGGCATCAGTTGATATACCAACTATGTCATTGAGAACCCCTGGAGTGAGAGTCTCATCCACTCCCCGCACCTTTACAAAATGGTATCTCAATTTCATTGCCCAGTTGGCTTAGAACTCTCGAACCATGTGCAAGTTGCACTCACTCGGCTCTGCAAAAATGAACTCTATCCGAAGCTCTTGGATATGCCTCATGATTCTGGGACACTCCTGGGCTAGGCTATCCCTGTCAATGCACACATTAGAGAAATACCTTGCGTCGGTGTGCTTCTACCACCATATTTTCCCTTCCTTGACCGCGGCTCGCACTCCAAACCTCCAGGTTTACCCCCTAGGTATTGCAGGTGCGGGAGGTACATTGCCCCCCACTATGAACACGCTTTCTTTAACTAGAGGTTGCCACATCTTTTCCGGGTCTTTGAGTTCCTAACATGCTTGCCTTAAAAAATACTGTATTTCTGCCCACAACAACAACATACAAAATATAGCGAATTAAGGGTGATGTGCAGACATCACCCCACACTTATTCAACACGCCCTCACCACATGGTATTCAGACTTTCCAATGCACAACACAGACACAAACGAACAGAAGAAAAACATACTACCCATTCACATGTCTCATACAAGCACCCCATTAGTAAACAAGTGCAACAACTTCCCTTCAAGGATCCGGATAGCACAACCCACAACTTCATACAATGAGATACTATCGGTGCTACTCAAGAATTCACACGACTATATTCATACAACCATACTAGACTTATGATTCATTTAATAGCAACAAAGATTATTTCTACTCAAGAATTCAAACTGGATTATCGATACCAAAGGACTTGTCAATTAATCATTTACTAAATTAAACTAATTCTAATTATTTATTTAAGGGGAGGATTTCAAAAGATTAATATATATTAACTAAACTAAAAATAAAGATAAATTAAATAAAAAGCAATTAACTAAGAAAAGATACATATTTACACAATCAATGATGAATCGATCTAGGATTATGATATAACTAACAATCGTGTTTAGCATTGATTTCACCAACTTATTTGATTATCTAGTTATTGATTCTCAGGGTTGATAATATAGTCATGATCTCCCGACCTCTAACCGTCTACCACAATTGATAGTCTAACTACATCGTTGAGCGGGGATAGACT
Organism: Solanum acaule; assembly: GCA_036250505.1. Lineage (NCBI taxonomy): Eukaryota > Viridiplantae > Streptophyta > Magnoliopsida > Solanales > Solanaceae > Solanum > Solanum acaule. The sequence continues at coordinate 153,441 of JAJOOR010000485.1, read as the reverse complement.
GAACCAACTATGGAGCATTACGTGTCTTCCCGTATTTGAGCCAAGCAAGGAACCTAGGTATATCCCTATCCTAGACACAAATCAATTCAAGTGACATGCAAGAAAAGATCATGCTCCTTATATTCCTCGTTCTATCCCTCTATTCCTCTCCCGAGTTCAAAAAAAGACAATAAATTTATTCTAATGGTGGCCAACATCAAAATAGTAATTACTAGAATATAAGAACAACCAATATGATAAACAATTATGCCAAACCAAAATCCCTACACAATCATTTTGTAAGTAGATATAATCCAAGAATGAGAAGTTTTACTCCACATAAACATAGAGCAATTACAACGAATCATTGAAAGAAAAGATATAAAAAAGAATAAAAGAGAAGAAAAGATAAAACCCTAAATCAAAAGTTATTTCCTACATTGTATCCTCCTCCACTAATAATTATTCTTATGGGCTATTTATAAATATAAAAACCCCTGAATATAATAATTGAGTCCAAAGCAGATTAGGAACCCAAAACCTAAAGAAATTTGATTCCGTATAAAACTTGTTTGTCGTAGCCGACTTCAATTTGTACTCTTCTCTTCCCTTGCGTCCACGTGGCAGTAATTTCCTTTGCAGTTCGCAGTAGCATGCAATTCTTATATATATTATTATATTCAATTTAATTCATTAAGATGCCTGCTTGATTTCCTTCTTCAATCTTCCATCTTTAATTCGTTTTAGCTTCAAACTTCTTCATTTTTCCACCAATTTAATCCTACAAATAAAATATATTATAATGCACAATTCATAAAATCCATACTCAAAAAGGACAAATATAAATACTAAATGTGAGGCAAATAATGATTAAAAATATGTATTTTAGCCTCACATCAACGCCCCACACTTAGACTTTTGTTCATCCTCGAGCAAACATTAAAGCTCATCTCAAAAAATCATTTATACAAATACTTAGGCCATATACAAATTTCAGAACATCAAGTACAATTTTCAGTCATTATGCCAGATATACAAATAAAAAACAAACCTCTAACCTCCTAACGTCAAGAAAGGACTCTGAACTCATTAAATTTAAGTTTGTTCACGTACTCTCATCAAAGAAAGCTAATAAAATCACATATCTATCATGAAGCAAGTGCCCGCACAAGAAGAAATAGTCCACACACTCAAATCAAAAGATTAAATAAAAATTAAGGACTTAGCATCAAATAATACTCTCACACTCACAAAGAAATTTCACATGTATGCAAAGAGAACCATAGGCTTGCTCATTATGTACATCTCCACTAATTAACCATGCTTGAATAGAATCAAATAGGACTTTAACGGGTTGTAATGTAGGCTAGGGGACGGGTAGGAAAACTATATAATAGTGACTTACACTTCCTTAATCACTTTGCATTTTAACACTTTATCACCCATTATTTTCTTCTCTTTATTTTCAGTCCTCTCTTCAACGATTATTTCACAAGTAATTTTCATCAACTCAAGAATGCTTCAATCATTTTTTTTCTATTTTTTTTGTTTTGTTATTTTTTCTCTTTTTTTTTCATGTCACATTCTTTCAAAGAGGGCATTTTAATCACTTTGTAGCTATCACTGATCACCTTTTACACTCAACCATCCCTTTTCTTCAAATTTAACAATTAGAATAAGTCTATGCTATAGTGCTCAAGGAAGCAGGGTGCAAAAACTAGGGATTCAACAAAATAGTCTAGGTAAAAAAATATTGCTACCAATAAAAAGCTACAGGCTCTAAGGGGCAACTAGTGATAAGTATCTGAAAAGACTAAAATTTACAAGAAAAATTAAAGAAAACCTATTATCATGTCCTAAACAATCAACACTTTTTTATTTCGCTTCAATAACATGCACGGAAAGTTCTAGACTAAGATGCAAAACATAGAATATACAAATTCTCACCACAGATTGTACAAGTATCAATCAAGATGGATCAATTCCACTTCTAAGAGAGACAAAATCATAACAAACTACAGAATAAAGTAAGCTATATACAAAGTCACAACAATGAGCCTAGATGTGAAAGAGTTTGCAATTTCAGTAGCAATCAAGCATTCACAAGAAAGTACTACTCAAAATTAGGCCCAAAGAGCAAGTATCACGCAACTCAAAAAGGTCTTTTCTTTTATCTCCAAAAAATAAAAATTTAAAATAAAAAAATTTACTCCCTAAAAAAAATAAAAGATAATCGGTTCAAAGGGACTATCCTCAAGAAAATAACCGAAAACAAAAGCCAAGGAACTTATCCTAACAAAAAGAAAAGACTCAACAAAACAGTAAAAACTAGAAATTTATTCCCCCACCCCACACTTAAAACATGGCACTATCCCCAGTGCAACATACATAAGCTAAGAATTAAAGAAAGAACTCCCTAAGGCCTCTAGGCCTAGCTACTAGCAAGTTCTCTCAATTTGTTTCATCAATGGTCATACGCACCCCATACTTAAGCTCAAACATGCTCCTTTGCTTCAAATTCTTGCGTACTCAGACTTCCCCTAATTTTCCAAAACAAGATCAAAAGAAAAAAAAAAGTGACACTCATAAAATAAGATAACAAAAAAAATATTTTGTTTTAATTTTTTGGGGAAAGGTACAAGTACCCCCTAGACTATGACCGAAATCCCGGAGACACACCTTAACTAAACTAAGGGTCCTATTAGCCCCTGAACCCATTTTTTTGTAATTTTGTGCACCTTTTTGGCTTACGTGGCATCCAAATATCTCCCACGCACCACAATTGCGTGGAGTCACGGAGTGTGCCACGTAATATAAAGTATGGTTATTGGGAATTTCGGGAAACAAAGTATTTATATGTATGACTAGAATTAGAAATGTTTTAATTCCAAAAGACCTTTTGAATAAAGTGTTGAATTACAATTGTATCCTCAAGCCATTTCAAAGAGTTGAAAGATTAACTTTAAGAAAGATTCAAAATTTAAACTAGATGTTTAAATTTGATAGTAAATCACAATATCTTTAATATTCTTAAGTTCACTTTATTGGCTCTTTAGGTCTCGAAGTTACAAGATTTAAATAGTATTAATATAGAATTATATATTTTTAAACCTAAACCCTAATTTTATTAGTGCATATAATATTTTCATGCTCGTTTTGATTTGTTAGTGTTTTAGGCCTTTATGTTGTTACAATACCTAAACTGTTATTTTTTAGAAGTTATAATTTTTTGAAACCTAAACCCTAATTTTATAAGTACGTATATTTTTTAAAAACTCATCATGTTGGTATACATATATAAGGTCTGAAGTAAACACTAGTTTGATTTTTTAAGTGTATTTTGTTTGTATTGATTTCTCAAAGATTTGTTTTGTCAATTATTTCTTGTTAGTATTATTCATATGTTTTTGGTTATATTGAACTTTGAAGTTTTTTTTTTTTTCGTATTGAGTTATGAATCTTAATTCCAATATGACTTATTTCAAACAATTTCTTCTCTGGGGGATTTTTGAGACCTTTTAAAATGACTTTAGTGGTAAAAAGTTAGGATTTAAAAGTTTTTTTATTTTAGGGAAAGGGATCAAAGACCCAATATCCACTGAAAATTAGATGCATTTACCTTTAGGGCATATTCAGGCGGTTGTTTGGGAGACCTCAGCTAGGAGATCACTGACTTGTCAAGTTCAAGGGTGAGCTAGTTTGTTCAGGATACTATGGATTTATCTAGGATCTTAGTCCATTTCCTTCGAACTTAGTACCTCTTTACTTTATGTTTAGTTATTGCATCCCCTTATATTACACCGTTTAGTTAGAAATTTTGGTACAATGACTCTCAGGTTCTAGGGGTTGAATTTCCACTTGGTTATGTTTATTTTTGATAAATTACTGAGTTTATGGGAACTCAACTTTTAAATTGATTCTTTAAACATGTTTCTACATCTTTATGAATCAACACTAAATTAACCATATATAAGTATTATTCAACTAATTGGAATCATAACCATCTAAAACCCACACATTGGAAGTAACCCTAGCTTAGATTGGGGTTCTTCTTCACAAATTAGGGAAAATTCTAGGGGACTCTATGGGTGGAAGAACCCATAGGTATAAAGCTAAACATACCTTAATTAATTCCCTAGAACAATCCTTTAGCAATGGAGCCTTTGCTCTTGACCTTAGCTTCAAGCTCTAGCTTCTTCTTCAGTGGAGGTCTTTCTAGAAAGAGAAATATTTGAGAGAGGAGTGATTTGGGTCTTGTGAAAAGTGACTTAAAATTGGGGGCTAATGACTTAAAAATACCTTAAATAGGTGAATGAAACTCATATAAAATGACCCTCACTTAAAACTAGTCGAATTGGAATTTACTAATTAACCCCTCACTAGGCAGCCCCTTGCCAGGGGCCACGCCCATGTTCACGAGCCGTCAAGGGCACCACGGCCCGTGGTCCCTTGACCAGTGGCTCCCCTCAACTTGCCAAACTCCGTCAAAACTAAGGCATGACCACGAGCGTTCCCATGAACCGTGGTCATGACCACTGGCCGTGAAGTGACTCGTGGTCCCTTGGACAGTAGCTAAGCCTCAAGGCTTCCTCTCCCACAAGGCTAAGGGGTCTTCACGGACCGTGGTCAAGACCACTGGTCGTGAACTCTAGGCAGTAGCTTGCCAAGGTTGGGCAGCCTTGGCACCTTAGCTTAGGCTTGCCCTTTTGCCTTGGCACTTGCCCTTCCCATGCTCAACCAAACTCCAAATGGTCTTCTATGCTACGAGGTCTAACACGTACCTTGATGTTCACCCACTGAACCCATCATTCTAAGAACGTAAAGTATCATCTACGACTCTAATCCTTAACATCACACTCTAGAACCTAGCTTTTGGCTCTAGTTTAGTCTACTAATTTTTGGGGCATTACAATAGCTCCCCGTTCGTAACATTCATCCTTTAATGACGATTCTAAACACTTCTTAAAAGAAACGACTCTAGATTAGCAGCCCATCATGCATGCAATACATTTAAATGCACACAACCAAGGAGGAAAACTTCAACTCTAAGCTAAACATACTCAATGCAACACAAGGGAGTAGGAACTACATTTACCAACCCAAAATGCATGAAATTCTATATCTATTCATTTTCAAGGAGGAACTAACATCTCCTAGCTAAAACATGCTCAACACATAATCATGGAGCCTAAATGCAACTTACTCTTAAAAGTCATTTATTTAAGGAGGAATCTTTCAACTCCACTAAAGCATGCTCATTCATTCATCTTCATGAATTCTATATGCAACTTGGCCCAAATGCACTACAACATAAGGGAGAACAATGCATATAAGTCATTTCTAACAAGACCTAATTATTTTCATGAACATGTAAACAAGGAAATCATGGCAACACATAAACACACAATAACGTTCTTAGATAGGCACACTATCTCCCCCTTCGGAGTAAGCATACACAAGGTCTTCTAAACATAATTCATACTAAAGATAACTTCAAGTCCAACATAACAAGTCACAATATACAAGAAATTCGGAAATTTACTAAAGCATAAAACACATACCGGAAAGGACATGAGGAGATTACTCTTGATCTTCTCTAGATTGGAGAGCATAAAACCTATTCTTCTTTTGAGGCTCAACATCCTCACTATTAGTGGCAACTTGCTTACCCTCTCTTATTATAGCCTTTTCCTTAGGGCAATCTTTCTTCATGTTGCCACTCTCACCACAACCATAGCAACTTTCTCTACCGGCTAAACACCTACCCTCATGCCTCATACCGCACCTAGAACAAGTGGGCCATAGGGACTCATTACTTCTCCCTTGTGGCCTAGGAGTAGACAACCTCTCATCCTTATGCTTAGGAGCATTAGAATAGCCTTGTCAGGACATTTTTTGTTGATTTCTAGAACGACCATGTCAATCGGACATATTGATGTTTGCGTAATCAATGACACGACTTCCAATGCAAGTGTCTATGATTGTGCAATAGTATAATAGCCCAACCAAGGGTTGGGGTCGAGTCCCAAGGGAGCGGTTTTGAGAATTAATAGAAAAATAAAATTTAGATATAACTAGTCGTAGCTAAAGACATTAACGATTAAAAATATTGTAAATTGAAGGGGGACACAAAAGTGTCAAATATCGATTTGGGGGTTTTGTCACAAGTATAGCAAAAATAGTAGAAATAACAAAGAAATCTATGAGTGAGAGGGGATTCTTGGGATGTGACCGGAATATGGGTTAATCTAAATTGTTGGGTACATGCTTTCAATAGAGAATTTATAGAGTAATAGTGACTAGGCTAAGCTATACGTGGGAATAAATTCTCTCTCGAGCAACTTACCCGGTTTCAAATGGGTTCCTCTCGGATACCCACTTGCCGCTTGAAGACCAGCCTACGCCTTACCCCACTCACTCTCTCGAGCTGAGTGTTAGGATATGGGACTAGGGTTCACTCTCTTGAGCTGAAACTCATGTCGACCCATTACTTAGGCCATCAATCTAGTAGTCTTGGTTTCGCGACCCCTCTCTCTCGCAAGCCGAAAACACATAAATAAACTTGTATTTGCAACTACAAATTTGTTAGATTCATCCACAACTACTAGATGTAATAACCATTAAACTACATCTAATCTATCAGCAAGCAAGACCCAACAACAATCTTAACCCATATTCGCTAAATCACACCCCAAGAATTGGGGTTTTTAGCCACACATCAAGAGATAGAATTTTATACCTAAATGAGCTTGCATTCAAGTGGGTATGAAGATTTAATTCTTGTTACAGGCCAAGAATGAAGAATCTAAGAGACCTAAGTCTAAATCCTTGCAGACGAAACCCTCTTCTTCTTCAAGTTTCCAAAACCCTCTTCAAACTCAGAGCAAAAATAAAAAGTACTAAAATTATATTAATTGTTCTATATTGAAAATCTGATACTAAGCTATAACTCTCAATGAGTATTTATAGTTTTCAAAACTCTGTGCTGTAGTGGATCATTCGGCGACATTAGTCGGAATCGCCGATCAACTCAATGATTCTCCCTTTGGTGTAGTTCATCGCCGTCTTGCACCATCTTTCGGCATCATCGTGCTCTGGGTCATTGGATGACATAGTACTGCTTCGCAGAACTCCTCGGTGATGCATTGACTGCTCCCTTTCTCCGCTGACTTGATCCTTTCCTTTAGGGCTCAGCACACTGGAACAAAAGGCAAAGTGAGACCCTTCGGTGACTCGCCAAGTGGACTTGGCGATCCTCAGGCCTTCATTTTCTTGTTCCTTTTAGCCTTTTCGTTCGTTTTTGCGAAGTAGTGTCCATGCTTTCCTTCAAACTTCAAATATTTGAAACTTAAGGGTTTTCATCAGATATTGAGATAAAATAAGCATTTGAGGACACAATTTCTATTAAAATATAGCCCTAAATGAGTCCAATTTGTGGACTCATTAACACCCTCAACTTAAACTTTTGCTTGTCCTCAAGTAAAATTCAAGTTCAGCAGTTCAAATAGGATGTCTAAAATAGTGCTACAGAAGACTCAATCATGAATGTATACAACAAGATTTCAAACTACTTATGCGGAGATTCAATTGTGTACTCAAAGATTCAAGTTGTGACACACCATTACCAAAATTCTCATGCTCACAATACTTTCTACTAATGCAAGTTCAAGCTCAATGAAAGTATCTAAATTCCCTCACACAAAAAATGATTCCATATTCACACACAGAGGCTAATCAATTTTAGATCATAATTAGATGCAATGCTCACACTCAAAAAGAGGAACACAATGCATGTTTTCACCCATAGGTTTGCCCTTATTTTCCAATCGACTTTCAGTTCGGCTTACTCAAGATCAAAAAGGTCTTCTTAAGGCTTATAATAGGGCTCAGTGCAAAGGTATGGTCATTTAGGATCAATGACTTTCATCCTTATGAGATGTGGTGTTCTCAAAACGTCCTTTTCCCTTCCCTTATCACTTTTTCTTCTAGTGCTTCTAAGTCATCCTTTTATTCACTCTCCATGTATTGCTTGGAAACCCAATTCCTTTTGCACTTTTATTCCACAACTTTTTCTTTTTCATTCTTTTTTTAAAATTTTTTTTAATTTTTATGGAGGGTTTCCATTTTGTTTTGCATTACCATGGGTTAGAGAGACTTTTTTTTGCACTTCTTGACTTCTCCTTTTCCCTTTCACCACACCCCCAACTTAGGCTTTTGGGTATTCACTAAACCACAAATCAAGAGGATTATAGGTAGTGGATCAAGTAAGGTCTAGGGTTCATCAAGTTTCTTCCAAAGAAAGGTAAGGCTCAAGGGGTGTTCAAAAGAGTTTCACACGCTCATGGGTAAGCCACAAAAGAGGTATATGTCAAATTTGGCTCACACTCTTTAAAGATGCCTAAGATCATCTCAAGAGCACACCTTTCTAAATCAATCAGACTAACGGGGCAAATTCTAGGTTTATTCATCCATGATTCAAAGTAAGCTAATCACATAAGGCATCGACACTTAAGTCAAACAAGACTACACATTTTCGCTAGTGTGCAACGGTCATTACAAGAGAATCAATTCGATAAATGGCTAATCACAACAAGATGCAAATAGTTCACATATTGTCTATGCAACTTCATTTGGTCTCGTCGTAGCCGCACATTCATGTTTGTTCAATTGATAGCACTATTCAACTCATCAGTATTGATCGGAATCGAGACTTAAATTTTGCAAAAGAACAACCACTTTCAACATACGAGAGGTCGCAATAATTTTTAGAAAATTTTAAAATTTTCCGAAAAGGTCAAAATCATTTTTGTAATTTAAAACAAAAGGGAGCCATGAGCTCAAACATCCATAGAAAGTAGTGTAAACATAATTTTAAATAGAACAACCCAAATATATACAAAACACGAATCACAAATAGCACACAAAAGGTGAGCCTCACCCCACCATAAATAAAAACATTTGTGCTCAAATGCAAATAACATAATACCCTGAATGTAAAATAAAGTAAGATAGAGATAGAGGTAAAGAAGGGTCCTGTCTACACAGTTGCTCCATCTGTCGGGGCACCAGTGCCCGATGCATCTGTCTTAGTTTGGATAACGGTCCCCGGATCCTCTTCAGAAGGTTCAGCGGTAGTTGACTTATTGAGATTTCCAAGTCATGAGCCGCCAAAAAAGAGTGGATAGCAATGAAGAATCTACGTCTCCACAAGGGAATAGTGGGGTCTCAGGGATTTGTTCTGGTACTGGGCTTCTTACCCTCATTTTCCATTTTGTGAGGATTTGTTGCCTTTGTATTTTTTCTGAAATTTTTTGCTCTTGTTTGTCGGGGTGGCATATCTCTTCCAGCTACTTTTGGTCTAGCCATTCCTACAAAGCTTTGAGAAAAAGATAGAAAGGATTCAGACAAAAGAAAGGCAGTTCAAATGCAGAATCAGATCGCTGAACCAGTTGGCGAAGCACACACCTACTTAGGCGGTCTACTGAGTGAAGTGCATCGAGAATACAAGGGTGCTGACCAAAGGCGGACAAGAAATCTTTCGGTGAGGCACCGAATGCGTTCGGCGACATCATGCATCTCGCCGAAAGTTACAGAACTCAACATCAAATTTGGCATTAAATTAAAGGAGAGATGGGGATCGACAAACCAGCTCGCCAAATGACCCAACGTGCCTGCTTTCGATCCAACTTCCCGAATTTTACCCCGCAACCCTCGAAAACAAAATTAAGACCTGCACAACTCAAATTAGGCTTAGACCCATTGACAATCATGCACAACCCACTATATTTCATTCGATTTAAAGCACAACCTTCAGGAATTAACTATTTAACTTAATACGGGCAAAAATGCAAACTTAACAGGCAAACAAATATTCAAATCCTACCAGAGATGACCAGCACACATTATCAAAGTAATGTCATTGCATTTGAGCACAACTTGTGCAAAAATAAGCATGGGATTAGAGAAGACAAACCTTTAATGCTATCCAAATGGATATTGAGATGCTAAGAGGCAATGTAATCCAACTCGTAGCACAATTCAACACTAAAAATACTTCAAAGATGCAAGGTATGTAAAACTAGAGTGCAGGTGTGATTTTGGGAAGATGAAAAAGCGAGGAAGAAGGAATGAGTTTGAAACTTTTAAACCTTTGGCATGAAAAACCGTCCAGTTTTTGCCCATTCACCAAACTATTCAGCGTAACGCCAAGTAGTCATTGCTTGGCAAATTTTACAGAACCTCCATGTATTGTGGGAGTCCGAATGGCGCTCTCCGTCGAAATCACCGACATGATCGGCGATTCGCCAATAATTTCCTAAGGTCGCCGAGTTTTACAGACTTCAATGTAAATTGGTCTTGAGTCTAACGGATGTCTGGTTCAGGGTCGCCGAACCGTTCGGCGATTCGTGGAATGGACCTGTAACTCTCTAATCTGCACTTTTCGTTCACTCTCCATACTTCCATCTGAGCAATCAACACACCATTATTTATAAAAGAAAACTAAAACATTTAAAACCTTGGGTTGCCTCCCAAGAAGCACTTTAGTTAACGTCGTGGCACGACGCATCTCCTCATTCACATCTTATTTTTGGGGTCGACCTTTGCACCACTAGGTGTCCCCTCTTGCTTAGTTGAGTAGAGATGAGGCAACTCATAAGTCACAAGGTTCTCGAGCAGCTGAATAGATCTGGAGTGAGAGCCAACCATCTAATTTAACACTTCAATGCCCTCCTTCATCTCTTCCAGCACTTTGTCTTGCTCAGTGACCTTTTGAAGAATGAGTAGCAGAGTATCCTCAACATGTCTACTCTCATTGTCCGTAGAGTTGTTTTGCTCATGAGGAGGTATATACCTCCCTTGGTGGTTGCATTGGGTTTCCACCTCTGTTATTTTGGTGGACAAATTGTTCAGTTGAGTCACTAGTGTGGTCAACGTGAAGTCGCTCTCGACTTCTTGATCTGACTCAGCCAATTTGCCATCATGTCCATCATCCATCTTTAATTTATTCCTAACAATATCACCACAAGGAAAACAAAACTAAAAGTAAAGCGAGTAAACTACAACTATGAAGAACAAAAAATTTACTTCACTAAAAATTCTCATATAACACCACTCCCTGGCAGCGGCGCCATTTTAATGTTTGTGTAATCAACGACACAACTTCCAATGCAAGTGTCTACGATCATGCAATAGTATAATAACCAAACCAAGGGTTGGGGTAGAGTCCCAAGAGAGTGGTTTCGAGAATTAATAGAAAAATAAAATTTAGTTCTAACTAGTCGTAGCTAAAGACATTAATGATTAGAAATATTGTAAATTGAAGGGGGACACAAAAGTGTCAAATATCGATATGGGGGTTTTGTCACAAGTATAGCAAAAATAGTAGAAATAACAAAGAAATCTATGAGTGAGAGGGGATTCTTGGGATGTGATCGGAATACAGGTTAATCTAAATTGTTGGGTACATGCTTTCAATAGAGAATTTATAGAGTAATAGTGACTAGGCTAAGCTATACGTGGGAATAAATTCTCTCTCGAGCAACTTACCCGGTTTCAAATGGGTTCCTTTCGGACACCCACTTGCCGCATGAAGCCCAGCCTACGCCTTACCCCACTCTCTCTCTCGAGCTGAGTGTTAAGATATGGGAGTAGGGTTCACTCTTTCGAGCTGAACCTTATGTCGACCCACTCCTTAGGCCATCAATCTAGTAGTCTTGGTTTCATTACCTCTCTCTCAAGCAAGCCGAAAACACATAACTAAACTTGTATTTGCAACTACAAATTTGGTAGATTCATCCACAACTACTAGATGTAATAACCATTAAACTACATCTAATCTATCAGCAAGCAAGACCCAACAACAATCTTAACCCATATTTGCTAAATCACACCCCAAGAATTGGGGTTTTTAGCCACACATCAAGAGATAGAATTTTATACCTAAATGAGCTTGCATTCAAGTGGGTATGAAGATTTAAGTCTTGTTAGAGGCCAAGAATGAAGAATCCAAGAGACCCAAGTCCAAATCCTTGGAGATGAAACCCTTTTCTTCTTCAAGTTTCCAAAACCCTCTTCAAACTTAGAGCAAAAATAAAAAGTACTAAAATTATTTTAATTGTTCTATATTGAAAATCTGATACTAAGCTACAACTCTCAACGAGTATTTACAATTTTCAAAAATCTGTGCTGTAGCGGATCATTCGGCGCATTAGTCGGAATCACCGATCAACTCGGTGATTCACCCTTTGGTGTAGTTCATCGCCGTCTTGCACCATCCTTTGGCATCGTCTTGCTCTGGGTCATTGGGCGACATAGTACTACTTAACAGAACTCCTCGATGATGCGCCGACTGCTCCCTTTCTCGACTGACTTGATCTTTTCCTTTAGGGTTTAGCACGCTGGAACAAAAGGCGAAGTGAGATCCTTCGGCGACTCGCCAAGTAGACCCGGCAATCCTCATGCCATCATTTTCTTGTTCTTTTCAGCCTTTTCTTTCCTTTTTGCGAAGTAGTGTCCATGCTTTCCTTCAAACTTTAAATACCTGAAACTTAAGGGTTTTCATTAGATATTGAGAAAAATTAAGCATTTGAGGACACAATTTCTATTAAAATATAGCCCTAAATGAGTCCAATTTGTGGTGTCATCACCCATCATGAAAGGATTTATCACCATCCACCCTAGATCTCTTTTTCTCCCTAGATCTCTCTTCCTTGAGTTTTTCTTCTTCCATTTGTTCGGCATAAATCATGAAGAATGAGATATCCATATTATCAAATGTAGTAACAGACTTGAATCTTCGCCAAAGAAGGTGGCTTTAGTTATTAAAAGATTATGATATGAGTGTTCTCTATCACCCCAGAAAGGCAAATGTAGTAACGGATGCTCTTAGTAGGTTGTGTATGGATAGTGTTTCTCATGTAATGATGATAGAAAATATTTGGCATGAGACGTGCATAGATCGGCCCAATTGGGTGTTCAATTGGTAGACTACACCAAGGGTGATGTTATGGTCCATAATGACTCCTAATCATCTTTTGTAAATGATTTGAAAGCTAAGCAATGTCTAGATCCAATTTTGGTAGAATTGAAAGAAGCGGTACTCAAGAAGTCTGTTGAGGCTTTCTCCCAAGGGGGAGATGTGATGCTTAAGTACCAAGGTCGGTTATGTGTTCCAAATGTTGATGAGCTAAGGGAACATATTTTGGCAGAAGCTTATAGTTCTCGGTATTCTATTCACCTAGGAGCCACCAAGATGTACCGTGATTTGTAGGAGATCTATTGGTGGAATGGGATGAAGAAAGATATTGCAGGATTCGTGGCTAAGTGCCCAAATTGCCAACAAGTAAAGATTGAGCACTAGAAACCGGGAGGTTTATCCCAAGACATCAGTATTCCTACTTAGAAGTGGGAAGATGTGAATATGAACTTTATAGTGGGGTTGCCACGGACTCGGCGCCAATATGATTCGATTTGGGTTATTGTAGACAGAATGACGAATCAACCCATTTCATTGCTGTCAAAGTTTCTTATGTGGCAGAAGACTATGCCAAGTTATATTTGAGGGAAATAGTAAGATTGCATGGTGTTCCATTGTCCATTATATCTGATAGAGGTACTCATTTTACTTCTTAGTTTATGAAGTCATTCCCAAAGGGTCTTGGTACCAAAGTGAAGCTTAGCATGAATTTTCACCCACAAACCGATGGGCAAGGGAAGCGAACGTTCCCAACTTTAGAGGATTTGTTGAGAGCATGTGTCATCGATTTCAAGGAAAGTTGGGATGACCACTTGCCATTGATAGAGTTCGCTTATAAAAATAGCTACCATTCTAGGATTCATGTGACCCCCTTTGAAGCTCTTTATGGTAGGAGGTATAGATCTCCCATATGATGGTTTAAGGTGGGTGAGGTTGCCTTGATTGGGCCCGAATTAGTTAATGAGGCTATGAAGAAGGTCCGGCTTATTAGAGAGAGGTTGAGAACGGCCCAAAGCCGACAAAAGTCCTATGCCGATGTTAGAAAGAGATACTTTCAGTTTGAGGTTAATGATTGGGTCTATTTGAAAATCTCGCCCATGAAAGGTGTGATGAGATTTGGGAATAAAGGGAAACTTAGTCCTCGATATGTACCGTATCAAATCTTGAGACTTGTTGGTAAGGTTGCTTATGAACTTGATTTTCCAAATGATTTGGCAATGGTGCATCCGGTATTCCATGTCTCTATGCTTAAGAAGTGTGTTGGAGATCCGACATCCATAGTTCTCCTAGAAGGATGTGGAGTTGATGAAAGTCTCTTTTATGAAGAAGTACCGGTTGAGATTCTAGACCGAAAAGTTAAGAGGTTAAGAATCAAGGAAGTTGCTTCTGTGAAGGTATTGTGGAGAAACGTCCACTTAGTTGAGGGTGCTACTTTGGAGGCCGAAGCCGATATGAAGTCCCGATATCCTCATCTCTTTCCTTCTACTCTAGCTTGAGGTAATGAGTTTCCTCTTGGTTTGTCTTATGATTTGAAGTCATGTGTGATTTAGATGTTCCTGTTATTTCCTTATGTTATTCATATTCATGAAAACTTGTGTTTGAAAGAAAATGAGTTGGCGCAATTGATTTTCCTCATGTTGTAGTGCATTAAGTACGAGTTGCCTATAGACTCCATGAGAGGAATTGATGAACATGGTTAGATATGCTTTTTGAGATTGAATTACATATGAGCTTCATAAGATTGTGTTGAACATGTTTTGAGATGGTGGAGGTAGTTCCTCCTTGAATATATGAAATCTGAAAATTTTATGCATATTGGGTTGTTAGATGTAGTTCCTACCTCCTTAAGGTGCAGTGAGTAGATTTGACTTGGAGTTGATGTTTCCTCCTTAGTTGTGTGCATTTTAGATATGTTGCATACATGATGGGCTGCTAGTCTAGAGTCTTTTCATTTAGAGACGTGCTTAGAATCTCATTCGAGGACGAATGATTGATATATGCTATCAAAGATGCTTCATCCAATACTAAGCATCAACGATCGTTTTATAGTAATATAACCCAACTCGTGAGTTGGGGTCGAGTCCCAAGGGAGTGGTTTGTACTCAAGAATCAATAGAAAAACATAAATATGCTCTAGTCAATCATAGCTAAAAACATTTACGAATAAAAGCATGATTTAAATTATAAGGGTACACAAGTGTCAAATATCAAAGGGGGTTTTGTATTCATTTATCAACTAAAACAGTAAATAACACGAAAATACGAATATGGAGACGGGATTCTTGGGATATGATAGGACTATGGGCTAAGGTAAACAACCGAGTAATTGCAATTAATAGTAAACAACTGCATATCAGTGCATAAGCTAGACTTTAGTGGGGATAGACTTTCGCTCGAACAATTTACCCCGAATCAAATTGGTTTCTCTCGAACAACAACAAGCGGCAATGAAGCACAACCTTTGCTTTAGTCCACTCACTCTTTTGAGCTGAATGTGTGGAAAAGGGTTTAGGATGCACTCTCTCGAGTTGAACCCATGATAACCCAATACCCACAGACCATCAATTCAGTAATTTTGGTTTTAAAACCTCTCTCTCGAGTAAGCCAAAAACACGAAGTTAAGATTGTATTTGCAACTACAACCCATTAAATTCAATGACAATTACTAAAAGAAATCACTTTTAAACAGCAAATAAACTATTAATTAACAAGACCCAGCAATTAAATCAACCCATAACCACATAATCACACCCCAAAAAATAGGGTTTTAGCTAGACATAATAAAAAGGTAAAAATCATTACTGAGTTGTGTTTCCATCCATTGGGTAGGATTGATATAGTCTTTACAAAGGTCTAAGATGAAGAATCTTCAATACCCACTTCCAATTTCTTAGAAATGGAAATCTTCAAATCTTCAAAGCTAAGGAAATATTGTCTTTCTATTCAGTTCTAAACTCTAAACTTCAAAAACTACTGTATGTTAAATCAGATACTAAGCTAAAAATTTAAACAAGTATTTATAGTTGTCAAAAAGTGTGCTGCGAAGGTCCAGTCGGAGCAGTAAGTTGGGATCGTCGACCCAATCGGTGATCCACCCTTTAGTCATTTTCATCACCGTTTTGCTTTTGCCTTCAGCATCTTCAAGTTCTGTAACTTGAAGCGATATGGCACTGCATCGCGGAACCGTTCGGCGACTCACTGACTGCTCCTTTCTATTGCCGACTTGATTTCCTCCGTTAGGGCTTGGCACACTAGAACATTAGGCGAGGCCAAGGCTGTTCGGCGACTCGCCCAATGGGTTAGGCGATCCTTAGGCTTTCTTTTCTTCATTCTTTCAGCTGCCTTGTTACTTTTTGCTCAGTAGTGTCCATGGTTTGTTCCTCAATCCAAATACCTGAAATTCAAGGATTTACATCAGTTATTGGTACAAAATATGCATTTGAGGACACTAAATCTATTCAAATAAAGCACTAAATGAGTCAAAATCGTAGATTCATCAACACCCCCAACTTAAACTTTTGCTTGTCCTCAAGTAAAACTCAAGTTCTGCAGTTCAAAAGGGATGTCTCAAACAGTGCTACACAAGATTCAATCATGAATGCATAGAAAAAGACTCAACTTACTCATGCAAAGATCAATTGTGCACTCAAAGAGTCAAGTTGTGATCAAATGCCCTCACACAAAGAATGATTCCATATTCACACATAATGGTTCATAATATAAAGCTCCGGAATCAAATGCAACGCTCACACTCACAAAGATGACACAATGTATGACTTCACCCATATGTTTGCCCGTATTTTCCAACCAACATTTGTTTCAGCTCACTCAAGATCAAAAAGGTCTTTTTAAGGCCTGTAACGAGGATGAGTGCAAAGGTATGGTCATTTAGGCTCAAAGGCAATAGTTCTCATGAAATGTGGTGTGAACAACACTTCCTTTTCTTTACTTTATCATTTTTCATTCGTGCTTACAAGTCATCCCATTATTCAGTTTGCATGGATTGTTGGAAACCCCATTTCTTTTTATATTTTCACAACTTTATTCCACAACTTTTTCATTATGTTCTTCTTTTTCTCTTTATTATTTTTTGTGTGGAGGGGTTCAATTTTTCTCAAAACATGGGTAAAAGGAGACTTTCTTGCACATCTTGATTTACCTTCTCTTTTCACCACACCCACAACTTAGGATTTTGGCCTAAGTTGGCTACTTAAACAAACCACAAATCATGAGGATTATGGGTAATGGATCAATAAAAGTTACAATGTCATCAAGTTTCTTCCAAGAAAAGGTTAAGGCTCAAAGGGTGTTCAAAAGGAGTTCACACACTCACAAGGTAGGCCACAAAAGAGGTATAATGTCAAATTGTTTCATAGTCTTTAAAGTTGCCTAAGATCATATCAAGAGATTGCATCACTTAGTAAACCGGACCAACGGGGCAAATTCTAGGTGTCATCACACATGGTTCACGGTAAGCTCATCACACAAGACATTGACACCAAAGTCAAACAAGACTCCAGACTTTCGCTAGCGTGCAATGTTCATCACAAGAGACTCAATTCGATACTTGGCTAGTCACAACAAGATGCAAAGAGTTCACATATTGACTATGCAACATTGCTTGGCCTCATCGTAGCCACACATTCATTTTTATTCGATTATGAGCACTATTCAAGTCATCGGTTTTGATCAAAACCGATAGTCAAATTTGCAAAAGAACAACCACATCAACACAAACAAGAGGTGGCAATTTTTTTTGGAAGGGTCAAAAATCATTTACAAATAAAAACAAGGAGCCACAAGCTCAACCATCCACAAAAGCAGTGTAAAAATACAATTTCAGCTCAAAACCCAATATATAAACAAAACCAGAGAGTCACAAGATCACAAAAGGTGGGCCTCACCCCTCCACAAATAAAACATTTGTCCTAAAATGCAAGTAAATATCCAAAAGTCAAACAAAACAAGAGAGAGAGGGAAGTAAAGGAAAATCCTATCTAAACAGTCGCTCTATCTGTCCGGGTATAGGTGTCTGGTGCATCAGTCTGGACTTGGCCATTAGTGCCTGGAGTCACATCAACAGAAGTAGTAGGTCTATTAGGGGCTGCCAAATGTGTGTCTGCCAAAAAGGTCTACACAGCTGCATAGAATCCCCGGGCCCATGAACAAATATAGGGGCCTCGGGGAGTAGTCTCCCTTTAAGAAATGGGCCTCTTGCCCCTGTTCTGACCTCCAGTTGGAGGCTCTTGGCTTCCTCTTTTTGGAGGATTTGATCCCCCTTCGTTGTTAGTGATACCCCGTACTCTTTTCCGGGGTGGCATGTTTATATTTGTCTTCACCATATTTGCAAAACATCAGGAAAAAGTTAGAAAACCTTCAAATAAAAGTATAGAAAATAGTTGAAGACAGACTCGCCGAACCAGTCAGCTAGTCACCGAATCTTTTTGTTGAGCTAGGTCGGGCTGGCTGAAGGGATCGACTCAAAAATTTAAGCAAGTCGGCGATGGAAAGGCCCTTTCGGTGAATCGCCGATAGCTTTCGGTGAGCAAGGGCTGGCCCGCCAAAAGTTACATTGCAAAAAGGGTTCAGGGGTGAAGACAAAAGGCGATCAAGAAGTCTTTCAGCAAGTCACCAAGTGCCTTCGGCAACCTCAGGCATCTCGTCGAAAATTACAGATCCCAACAACACATTAAGCATGGAATTAAAGGCGAGATTGGGAATATCGGCGAACCGCCGAGTGGTTCGGCGAGCTCGAGCCAGCTCGCCAAATGATCCAACGTGCCTACTTTCAACTCATCATCTTTAATTCAACCCCACAACCCCCGAAAACAAAATCAAAGCATGCACAACTTAAAATAAAACTAGACCCATAGCACCCATTACCTCGGGATACTCAGACTTCTCCCGGTTTTGCCAAATTTGTCCAATTGATGACTTTTGCCCCTAAGAAGGACGTCACCCGCTCTATCATTGGACAAATTACGTCGTTTGGCACAAATACGGGCTACTCAAACTTCACCCATCCAAACTAAACAATATGCAATCACAACCCCACAAATTTAAATCATTTCAATGCACAAGAATACGGGATTTCAACAATCAAAACAATACTGGGAAGATGATCAAATTAAAATAGGCATTCAAACAAATTAACACTATCAGAGAGGCTCATCACACGTCAATACGATAAGGTCATTTGCATAAGAGTACAATTTCGATAAAAGTAAACTCAGGGTTTGGAAAACCAACCTTTTATGCCGATTAAGATAAGATTGAAATGCTAGGCGACAATGCAATCCAACTCCGAGCACAAATCAACGACTAAAATACTCTAAAAGTGTAAAAATATATTTACTAGAGTGCGGGTATGAGTTTGGAAAGATAAAAAGTGAGGGAAGGTGAAAGAATTGGAAGTTTAAACCTTTGGCCTTCTAAAAACCATCCGGTTCTTGCCCACTCGGCGACATAAGTTTTGCTCGCCGACCTACTCGGTGACACGTCGAGTAGGCTCTTACCTAGCCAAGTTTTATAGGATCTCCTGTTAATATGGGGGTCCAAATGACGGACTAGATCATAATCGCCGACCAGGTCTGCGATTCGTCAAGTTGCTCCTCCGATCACCGAGTTTTATAGACTCCAATTTAAAATTGTCTTGAGTCCAACAGCGGTCTGGGTCTGGGTCACCGACCTCTTCGGCGATGCGCCGACTGGACCTTTGGCTCGCTTATCTGCACTTTTCAATCACTTTCCACACTTTGACTTGCACAATCAACACACAATTATTCCAAACTTAAAAAGAAAGAAAATAAAACTTGGGTTGCCTCCTAAGAAACGCCTTAGTTAACATCGTGGCACGACACAATTCCACCTTCAAACCTCATTCCTGGGGTTGACCATAGTGTTACTAGGCAACCCCCCTTGCTGTCTCGAGTTTAGATGAGATGAGATATGGCCCATTTGGGTCTCCAACAACGTGATCGAAACTAAATGGGAGGTGACAGTCTGGCTAAGGGTCGACACATCTTCTTTCATATCTTTTAAGATCTTGTCTAACCCCTCAACTTTGTTGAGGATACGAGAAAGCATATCCTCAGATCGACCACCTTTCGAATCCTTTCGCTTTTGGCACTCATGGGGAGGCACATACCTATCCTTCTCCCCATCCTTCCAATTTGGATTATGGTCTCTCCATTCACGATCTCGTTCTTTCCAACCTTCATCTCTACTCCAATCTTGGTTACCACACTGCCTCGGGTAGTTTGAATAATAACCACCGCCTTGGTTGGCTAGGAAATTTACCTCTTCATTATACAATACCTCAAACTTGGACTCATCCGAATTAGCACACCCAACACCCACGACATTGACACTTCGAGCACCAGCTCCCATGACATTTTTAGACAAAATGTCAAGTTGTGTCATGATCTTGGACATGTTCCGGTCCCTCTCTTGGTCCTTATTCATCTGTTCCTAAGTCAACTTGGATGTGAGAGGGGAGACCTGGTCTTCACCAGTATACCACACCCTGTTTATGGTAGTCATGCCATCCAAGAGTTGAGCTGCTATCACATAAGGTTGCTGTATCAAACCTCTCGGAGAAAGTTGGTCAGCAACACCGTTATTTACCGAGTCAAGACTCCGGTAAAAATACTGCATCAACACGTTATCAGGCAAGCCATGGGTTGGGCATTGAAGCACTAACTTCTTGAATCACAGCCAAGTTTCATGAATTGGCTCGCCTTCTAGGTGCTTGAAGATCTGAATGCTATCTCGAAGAGTCATCATCTTCGAGGGAGGGAAAAATCGTACTTAAAATGTGGTAACCACCTTCTCCCACGAAGTGATTGATTCACATGGCAATTCATCCAGCCACTTGTACGCCTCTCCCATCAAAGAGAACGGGAACAACCTCAACCGGACTGACTCTTAGGAGATGTTCTTGAAGGAGAACGGTCCGAATACATCCACGAAATTTCTAATATACTCATGAGGGTCCTCATGATCCAAACCATTGAAAAACCCCTTTAGTTGCAAGAGTTGCAATATAGTACTCGTGAGGTGAAACACAACATTCCCTCCCGGAGAAAGTTGATCAGCAACACCGTTATTTAGCGAGTCAAGACTCCGGTAAAAATACTACAACAACACATTATTAGGCAATCCATGGGTTGGGCATTGAAGCACCAACTTCTTGAATCACATCCAAGTTTCATGAATTGGCTCACCTTCTAGGTGCTTGAAGATCTGAATGTTATCCCGAAGAGCCATCATCTTCGAGGGAGGGAAAAATTGCACTTAAAATGCGATAACCACCTCCTCCCACGAAGTGATTGATTCACATGGCAATTCATCCAGCCACTTCCACACCTCTCCCATCAAAGAGAACGGGAAAAACCTCAACCAGACTGACTCTTGGGAGATGTTCTTGAAGGAAAACGGTCCGAATACATCCACGAAATTTCTAATATACTCATGAGGGTCCTCATGAGCCAAACCATTGAAAAGCTCCTTTAGTTGTAAGACTTGCAATATAGTACTCGTGCGGTGAAACACAACATTCCCTTCCACTGGAGGCAAGCGAATGGTACCAATACCGCCCATGAGATGAGGGTCATTAGCATGAGGCTCGTTGACATCATTGAGATTTTCGATGTCATCTTGATGGCCTACTTGGCTGCCATTGCTGCCGTTCACGCTCATACTTCCTGTTTTAAAAGACAAACACACAAAACTAAACTAAAAATTAAGTAAGTAGAATTATAACTAACAAGAACAACATTCAACTTAACTAAAAATTCTCAAGTAACACCACTCCCCGGCAGCAGCGCCATTTTTATAAACGCTATCAAAGATGCTTCATCCAATGCTAAGCATCAACGATCGTTCAATAGAAATATAACCTAACTCGTGAGTTGGGGTTGAGTCCCAAGGGAGTGGTTCGTACTTAAGAATCAATAGAAAAACATAAATATGCTCTAGTCAATCATAACTAAAAAAATTTACGAATAAAAGCATGGTTTAAATTATAGTGTGACATAACATAACTGTCAAATATCAAAGGGGATTTTTGTATTCGATTATCAACTAAAACAGTAAATAACACGAAAATATGAATATGGAGACGTGATTCTTGGGATGTGATAGGATTATGGGCTAAGGTAAACATCCGGGTAATTGCAATTAATAGTAAACAACTACAAATCAGTGAATAAGCTAGACTTTAGTGGGGATAAACTTTCTCTCGAACAATTTACCTTGAATCAAATTGGTTTCTCTCGAACACCAATAAGCAGCAATGAAGCACAACTTTCACTTTAGTCCATTCACTCTTTCGAGCTGAATGTGTGGAAAAGGGTTTAGGATTCCCTCTCTCGAGCTGAACCCATGACAATCCAATACCCACAGACCATCGATTCAGTAATTTTGGTTTTAAAACATCTCTTCGAGCAAGCCAAAAACACGAAGTTAAGATTGTATTTACAACTATAACCCATGAAATTCAACCACAATTGCTGACCAAAATCACTTTTAAATAGCAAATAAACTATCAATTAACAATACCCAACAATTAAATCAACCCATAATCACATAATCACACCCCAAGAATCAGGGTTTTATCTAGACAAAGTAAAAAGGTAAAAATCATTATCGAGTTGTGTTTCCATCAACTGGGTAGGATTGATATAGCCTTTACAAAGGTCTAAGATGAAGAATCTTCATCACCCACTTCCAATTCTTCCAATTTCTTAGAATGAAAATCTTCAAATCTTCAAAGCTAAGGAAATATTGTCTCTCTATTCAGTTCTAAACTCTAAACTTCAAAAAGTACTGAATGTTAAATCAGATACTAAGCTAAAACTTTAAACAAGTATTTATAGTTGTCAAAAAGTGTGTTGCGAAGGTCTAGTCGGTGTAGTAAGTCAGGATCGCCGACCCAATCGGTGATCCACCCTTTAGTCATTTTCATCGCTATTTTGTTTTTGCCTTCAACATCTTCAAGTTCTGTAACTTTGAGCGATATGGCACTGCATCAAAGAACCGTTCGGTGGCTCACTGACTGCTCCTTTCTATCGCTGACTTGATTTCCTCCTTTAGGGCTTGGCACACTGGAACATTAGGAGAGCCGAAGGCGTTCGATGACTCGCCCAATGGATTAGGCGATCCTCAAGACTTCTTTTCTTCATTCTTTTAGCTGCCTTCTTCCTTTTTGCTCAATAGTGTCCATGCTTTGTTCCTCAATCCAAATACCTAAAATTCAAGGATTTACGTAAGTTATTGGTACAAAATATGCATTTGAGGACACTAAATCTGTTCAAATAAAGCCCTAAATGAGTCCAAATCATGGACTCATCAATTATCCCAAGGGGAGATAATGTAACAGCCCCGTACCCAAAAGAGGAAAAGCTAACAAATTCTTAGAAGTTCTAGATGTTACCCACGAGGTAAAACCACACCCCGTGGTTAGACCCACGCTCCGTGGGTGAGCCTCGTTGGTGGACACCCTGGGAACTGCCTGAGGCTGTAAACCACGGCCGGGACTCACGTCTTGTAGATGGGTCCATAGTCCATGGATGGGGAGTCATTGGTGGCCCTAAACTCTCCGACCATGAACCACGCTTGACCAGGATGGGCCGTGGGTTATGGTCTCGTGGGTCAAGTAGGGAAATTATTTAGGGACTTAAGGGTCTTTTCCAGTTTTAATTAAATCAAAGTGGTGTCATTTTGCCTAAGTCTAGGACACCTATATAAACATTTTTTAACACCAAAGCCCCTCATTCAAGTCATTCTCTCTCTATAAGTTGGAAGAAGAAGGAAGAAGAGGAAACTAGGTCAAGATCAAGTCTCCAATTTTCAAGCTTGTGAGGGCTTTGTGATCAAGTCATGATAGCTATTTATCCATGGACGTCTTCCATCCATAGAGTCCCCTAGAATTTACCAATTTGATGAAGAATTCCCCAATTCTAGCTGGGGTTTGTTTAATTGTTGAGGGTTATGATGATTATGGGTCCAATTGAGTGGGTTGTGATTTTTCATGATAGAATTAGTATAATTAGATGTTTTTAGAATGAAATTACATGTACCCATGCCTACTCCATGATTATGACCTAGAATTGATATAATTGTGTTGATGCCATGAAGAGAAACTTTGTGGGTTTAGATGTATCCCTATAGGATTGATAAATTATGATTTGAATTGCTTGAGAATGAAGATTAGATGATAGTCATGAAATATAGAGCTTGAGAGTAAAGCTGATAATAGTAATTGATGGTAATTGATGCCATTGTTGTGGAAGGGATACTTCCTACATGAATTTCTAATTATGAATGAATGAATGTGAAAGGTTTTCTCACATGAATGATTCTAGGTTTGAAAGGATTTCTCACCTAAAATGAATCTAGACTAAAATACTATGTAATTGATGAGGCTAGAGGCAATTACCGTTGACCTCCATATAAAGGATGTGAGGCGATTCCCCTACTCCTTAAAATTGAACAATATATGAGTCCCCATGTTTCTGTTATGTTGAATGGACATGGAGGCGAGTACCTATGATCCTTATGAAATAATGTGGTGGCGAGTACTCGCATTATATGATGAATGATGTGGAGGCCAGTACCCGCATTATGTGATGAGGTTGTGGAGGCGAGAACCTGCAATCTAAAAGTAAGTAAGCCAAGAGGCGAATACGCATTATCCTTTATAATCTAGGCAAGAGGCGAATCCCCATGTCTTTAAAAGTAAGTATGAATAATGAGACTATGATGTAAAAAATGAATAACCTGGATTGTTGCTAGAGATGCCTTCTATGTAGTAAGCTTGACTAGAGGCGAATGACCAAAGTCTTGACTAAGGATGAGTAAGGTTGCTTGAGAAGTATTACTTTCTTTTTATGATGTTGATTTATGTGCATTGATTATGCTTATGGTTTGTATTGACTAACCATGATGTTTATGTTGTTATGCTAGCTATCATATTTGGTACTTGATTCTACTAACGCAAACTTTGCCTACATTCTTATCAAATGTAGGGTCTGGCGACATTGACACTCATTCTCGTGGCTAGGATCATAGTAGCTCAAGGAAGTGAGGATTGGTGAATCCTCATTAGATTCGAAGATGTGATCACCACTTTCTTTTATGTCTTTTCCTTATGTTTTGGACTATTGTATGGGCTGTGTCCCAAGATTGTATTCTTGATGTTTAGATGGTTTGAGACAATGTTGTTAGTCTTTCGCTTTATTTTATACACACTTCAATTGTATTGAAAAGTTTTAAATTTCTGCTCATTTCTATTACTTTATGTTATGATATGCTAAGTGGCTTGTATGAGGCCTCTCGGGGTCTCATACACCTTGTTACATCTAGGGGGTACCCTTGGGTCGTGACATGGGCGAAATTTTAAAATAGACCCAATCATCCACATCAAAGTCAAGATCTCCCCTTCTAACACCGACATATGACTTTTATCGACTTTCAGCCATTTTCAACCTTTCTCTAAGAAGCTGAACTTTATCCATGGGTTCATGTACCAATTTGGGACCTATCAAAGCCACTTCATCCACTTCAAACCAACCCATAGGAGATCTACACCTCCTACCATATAGAGCCTCAAATGGATCCATACTAATACTTGAATGATAGCTACTTTTATGCGCAAAATCTATTAGAGGCAAATGATTATCCCAATATCCCTTAAAGACAATTACACAAGCTCTCAACAATCGTCCAAAATTTGGACAGTATGCTCCGATTTCCCATTGGTTTGTGGATGAAAGGACCTACTAAGCTTAACACGAGTACAAAGCCCCTTTTGGAAAGATTTCCATAACTGAGAAGTGAATTGGGTACCATGATCAGAGATAATGGATACGAGCACTTCATGCAACCTAACGATTTTTCTCATGTACTACTTAGCATAGTCCTCCACCATTTAAGAAACCTTGACTGGAATGAAATGAACCGATTTCGTTATTCAATCCATAATAACCCAAATCGAGTCATGTTATCACTGGGTACGGGGTAAACCACAATAAACTCCATATTTACATATTCCCACTTCTAAGTAGGGATACTGATATCTTGGGACAAACCTCCTGGATTTTGATGCTCAACTTTCACTTATTGACAAATTAGGAAAGTTAGCCATAAATTCCGCAATATCTTTCTTCAACCCATTCCACCAATAAACCTCCCACAAGTCACGGTACATCTTGGTGGCTCTCGAGTGAGTGGAATATCAAGAACTATGAGCTTCTGATAAGATTTGCTCTCATAAGTCATCTACATTGGGAACACACAACGAACTTGATATCGAAGAATACTATCTCCCACTTGGGAGAAAGCATCAACGGATTTCTTAAGCATTGCTTCCTTCAACTGAAACAAGATCGGGTCAAGACCTTACTTGGCTTCCACATCTGACACAAAAGATGGTTCTGAACCATTATGGACCATAACAACACCTTTGGTAGAGTCAACCAACCTAACACCTAATTGGGTTGATCTATGAACATTATGAGCCAACTCCTTCTTATCTTCCTCAACATGAGCAACACTACCCATTGATAACCGACTAAGAGAATCCGCTACTACATTCACCTAGCCGGGATGATAGAGAACACTTATGTCATAATCCTTTAGTAACTCAAGCCACTTTCTTTGGCGAATATTTAGATATTTCTATTTAAACACATATTGAAAACTTTTGTGGTAGGTGAAGACATCAACATGAACACCATATAAGTAATGCCTCCAAATCTTTAAACCAAACACAACCGCCACTAGTTCTATGTTATAGGTAGGATAGTTCTTTTCGTGAAGCTTAAGTTGTCTTTAAGAATAGGCAATGACTTTCCCGTTTTGCATAAGGACACATCCGAACCTAATTCTTGAAGCATCACCATAAATAATGAACCCATCGGTTCCTTCCGGTAAAGTCAACACTGGAACGGAAGTCAGTTAATCTTTCAATTCCTGAAAACTCTTCTCACAAGCTTCTGGCCATAAGAATTTGACTTTCTTTTGCGCCAATGTCGTCAATGGAGAGGCAATAGAAAAAACCCCTTCCATAAAACTTCTATAGTAACCGGCTAAACATAAGAAACTTCTAATATCCAAAGGGAATAGAGGTCTAGGCCAACTCTTAACCACATTCGTCTTCTTAGGATTTACCTTAATACCTTTTCCGGAAACAATGTGACGAAGAAAATCCATAGATATTAAAAAAACTCGCATTTACTAAACTTTGGAAAGATTTGTTGGTCCATGAGGACTTGCAACACAATCCTCAAATGATGTGTATGCTCGTCTTCACTCCTTGAATAGATCAAGATATCATCAATAAACACGACCACGATCATGTCTAGGTATCATCTGAACACCCTATTCTTTAAATCTATAAATGCGGAAGGAGCATTTCAACTCATCAAAAACTCATACTTACTATATCGAGTCCCAAAAGCCATCTTCGGAATGTCATCTTCCTTCACCCTTAATTGGTGATAACCCGAACGAAGGTCAATCTTAGAGAGGTAACTTTCTCTTTGTTGTTTATCGAACAAATCATCTATCCTTGGAAAGGGATACTTATTTTTAATGGTAACCTTGTTCAACTGATGATAGTCAATACACATGCGAAGTGAGTTTCCAGAAGTAAATGAGTTTCCAGAAGTGTTTCCAGAAGATCTTCTCGGAATTCCTCCCGAAAGGGAAATGGACTTCGGAATTGATCTCCTTCCAGATACCCAACCTATTTCTATTTCTCCTTACAGAATTGATCCAGCCGAGGTTAAGGAGTTGAAAGAGCAGTTAAAAGACCTTCTAGATAAGCGCTTCATCACATTGAGTATTTCTCCATGAGGTACACCAGTGTTGTTCATGAAAAAGAAAGATGGTTCTCTTTGGATGTGCATTGACTATTAGAAGTTGAACAAAGTCGCAATAAAGAATAAGTACCCTAGCCCCAGGATTGATGACTTGTTCGACCAACTTCAGGGTGCTAGTCATTTCTCAAAGATAGACATCAGATCCGGTTAACATCAGCTCAGAGTCAGAGATAGTGACATTCTGAAAACAGCCTTCAGAACTTGGTATGGTCATTATGAATTGGTAGTTATGTCATTTGTACTAACCAATGCTCCTGCAGCTTTCATGGATTTGATGAACAGGGTGTTCAAGCAGTATTTGGACTTGTTCGTTATCGTCTTTATTGATGATATGCTTATTTACTCTAGGAATGAGGAAGAACATGCGACTCATTTGAGAGGTGTCCTTCAAACTATCAAAGATCACTAGTTATTTGGTAAGTTTAGCAAATGTGAGTTTTGGTTGCAATATGTTGCTTTCCTTGGTCATATAGAGTCTAGCGAAAGGATCCGAGTGGATTCTAAAAAAAAAGAGGTAGTGAAACAATGGACCAGACCTAGCTCTCCTACAGATCTCAGAAGCTTCTTGGGTTTAGCCAGTTAATACAGAAGGTTCATGGAAGGATTTTCATCCTTAACTTCTCGATTGACTAACTTGACTCAGAAGAAGGTTAAGTTCGAGTGGTCAGATGATTTTGAGAAGAGCTTCTCAGAACTGAAAACTAGGTTGACTACAACTCTTGTTTTGACTCTACCAGAGGGTTCAGGCGGTTATGTAATCTATTGTGATGCATCCAGAGTCGGCCTAGGTTGTGTGTTGATGCAGCAAGGTAAGGTTATATCATATACTTCTAGACAGCTTAAGGTGCATGAGAAGAACTATCTAACTCATGACCTCGAGCTTGCAGCCGTAGTATTTGCCCTTAAGATTTGGAGACATTACTTGTATAGTGTTCACATAGATGTGTTCATAGATCATAAGAGCCTTCAGTATGTGTTCACCCAGAAATATTTGAATCTTCGCAAGAGGAGATGGCTTGAGTTCCTCAAAGACTATGATATAAATGTGCTTTACCATCCTGATAAGGACAATGTAGTAGCTGATGCTCTTAGCAGATTATCTATGGGTAGTGTAGCGCATGTTGAGGAAGAAAGAAAAGAACTAGCAAAAGATGTTCATCGGCATGCTCGCTTAGGAGTTTTCCTTATGAACATATTAGGAGATGATGTAATAATTCAGAATGGGTCAGAATCTTCATTGGTAGTGGAGGTTAAGCAAAAACAAGACAGTGATCCTATATTGCTTAAACTGAAGGGTGTAGTTCAACAACAGAGAGTTTAGGTTTTCTCCCAAAGGGGAGATGGTGTGCTTCACTATCAGGGTCGTTTATGTGTTCCTAAGGTGGGTGAGTTTAGACACTTGATCCATACAGAAGCCCATAACTCCAGGTATTCTATTCATCCAGGTGCCACTAAGATGTACCATGATCTGCGGGAAGTCTTTAAGTGGAATGGTATGAAAAGGGATATAGCAGATTTTGGGGCTAAGTGCCATAATTATCAGCATGTGAAGGTAGAACATTAGAAACCAGAAGGTATGACTCAAGAGATTAACATTCCTACATGGAAATGGGAAGTGACAACATGGATATCATTACAGGCTTACCTTGCACTCGCAGAAATCATGACTGTATTTGGGTGATAGTAGACAGAGTTACTAAGTTTTCTCACTTTTTGGCTGACCAGACTATAGATTAGGCGGAGGACTACACCAAGCTTTACATTAACGAGATAGTCAGGTTGCATGGGGTTCCTTTTTCTATCATCTCAGATAGAGGTCCTCAGTTTACCTCTCATTTCTGGAAGTCATTTCAGAAAGGTCTTGGTACTCAGGTTAAGCACAACATTTACTCCACAGATGGATTGTCAGGTAGAGCGTACAATTCAGACCTTAGAGGACTTGTTGAGATCTTGTGTGATCGACTTCAAGGGTAATTGGGATGATCACCTTCCTCTTATAGAGTTCACCTACAATATTAGCTACTATTCTAGCATTCAGATGGCCCCTTATGAGGTATTGTTTGGGCATAGATGTAGATCTCCAGTTGGTTGGTTTGAAGTAGGTGAAGCAGCCTTAATAGGGCCAGATTCGGTTCATGTTCCACCACAACCACTATCACCATTACCACTACGACCAACAAGAGGAGGAGGAGGAGGATTATTTGTTTCTATTTTCTTTCTTCCACGTCGTCCCTTCTTCCCTTTCCCTTTATCGGTATTATTATTATTACTACTTGACTTCACTTCTATAGCTTGAACAATATCTAATTTTTTGTAGAACATTTTGTTTGCTAACTTTGTGTTCCTTAACTTCTGGTGAAGTCACATTCTCATCGTCATCCTCATTTTAATAATCATCAAGATTGATTAGTGGAGAACTACTGATGAACTTTGGAATTGGAACTTTGGAATTGTCTAAGTTGTCAACTTTTGTTACCAATTTGTTCAATGGTTTCCATAAGTCATTCATTCAATCCAATGGTTCAATACTTTTGTTTTTCTTTGAGATACTATCATTCTTTGAGGACTCAACAACATAAGCAATACTCTCAGCCTTGAACAAGTGAGCACAAGTGTTAGTACACATTTCATTCACTAGCTTAGTGTAATTTTAGCAAATTAAGAAACACACTTAGTAGATCTCCACTAATCAAAGGAAACACACTACTTCGCATCAACATACGCTTATTTAAACCTTCTTAAACTCCAAAGAGTAGATTGACTCTTAGTTGTTTCCACCGCGGATGTGGAAGGCCATCCTAACAATAAGGTCTTCCCTGCCTCGGGAAAGGGTCCACCCCTTTTCTTTTAGGGTTTAAATTTTGGTAAAGACTTGTTGAATGCGTTATTCCACCTACTCTGGAAAAACTGCAGGCACATGCTCTAAAGAAGCATGAAGTGTTTGTTGACTTTCGCGCCTTTAATTTTCATCATCTAGAATTCTTTGGAACTCAAATCTTGGGTCTTTAAATTTGTTGGGGCTTTATGTGCGCCTTTGAAAACAGCCTACCAGAAAAAACTTCAAAGGTAAATGTTGCGCCCAATCGCACACGCAAGTGTACATGGTCGTTCAAGTATTAAAGTAGCTTTTATTAAGAGCCGGGTATCATACCCACATAGAGTCATGATTAGAATAATTTTATTCTACCAATACTTTCAATTAAACACAAGTGTTATCAAGGTTGAAAGAGTGATGGATTTTATAATCTAAAATTTAAGTAAAAGCTAAAGAAAAGTGGTTCAATTTCTAAAGGGTTTGAACAATGATTGGGTAAAGTCCAGGGTTGTAGTTCACATCAGGAATTATGCACATCATCTTGTAACAGGGATATTCAACAACTATCGAATCAATGATCACGGGGTTAAATATATAATTATGGTCTCCCCACCTCTAATCACCTAAGATAAATGGCAACCTAACTACATTGTTGAGCGGGGATAGGCTGAACCAATTACCGAGCAATTTCTTCATATATAATGACCAAGCAAGGTCTCTAAGTATATCCCTATCCTAGATACAAATTAACTCTAACTCTTAATAGAAAATCATGCTTCTCATGCCCCATGTTTTCTCTTTTTATTCCTATCCCGTGTTCAATTCAGACAAGATGTTTCTTTCAATGGTGATCAAGCACGAAATACGAAAAAGAAGAACATAAGAGAGATTCATATGATAGTTAATGTCAATCCATAAAACTTCAATAATTTACAATCATCCTGTAGCCACAGCCCTAGTAGTAGGAAAATTATCTACTCAAGAATTTCGAATAAGCAAAGTTTAAATATCATAAATAGATCAAAAGTAGAAGAGTTTAGGAATGAACTCTATAAGCAGATGAAATAACTCTCCAAATCGTCGTTCTTCAAAACCCAAAAAATGAATCTTTAATAAAATAAAATATTAGTCTATTTGTACTAAAGTCAAAACAACCAAATGTGGCAAGTTGGGGTGCAACGCGGAGGGGGTTCTTAATCTTCAGTTTGAGAATTTCTACTCTTCTCCATGGAGAGGCTGTAACACAGACCACTCTGCCTCAAATGCTAATTCACAAACCAATTTAAAAATCCCTCTCCGCAACATAGAGAGGATGCAGATCCTTCTTGATCTTCATTCTTCATTCTTTTTTCTTTCTTCTTTTCAACTTGGATCCTTTCGTGTTTCCCAATGCCTGTTTTAGTGCTCGTTCCTTCATTTAAACTCACCTACACAATTAATCATGTTGGTTAGTATAAATGTATTCAAAAGACTCGATACGACTCTCAATTAACATAAAATGATTCCAAACTTAGCCAAAATACAGTTGTTATTAGGTTCCTAGGCATATATATAAATACGCCTTAGATAACTACCCCACACTTAGAGTTTTGTTCATCCTCGAACAACTTACTAACTAGTCCTAGACCTAGAATCCCTACTCTGGTATTTGTGTATCTGCCACTTCCTTTCAATGATCTTTAATCGATTAAAACAAGCATGTCCTCACTCACAATAGGCCTTGCTCACTTCCATGCATCATACAACTCAAGTACTGACTCGACAACTTTGTGCAACCCACACATTTAACTTTATGTGCACCATTAAATATCACCGATCTTTCATACAACAAGTGAGGAATAGTCCGAACACTCAACTCAACAAATTGAATATAGTTTAAGGACTTAACAAACATAGCACACTCTCACTCAACGACATCACACATGCATGCACTGAGAACCTTTATAAGCTTGCCCATTATGTACATCTCCACTAATTAAGCATGCTTTGCACAGAAGCAAATAGGACTTTACGGGTTGTAATGTAAGCTTGTGGTAAGGGAGGATACATTTGGGTAGAAGTAGTGACTCATCTCCCTAATGCACATGTTTTGATTTTCTTGCTACATACACAATTTTTCCTTTGTCTTTGGTCCCCTTTCTGCATATTTTCCCACTTATGCTTAAAACCTTGCCCTCTTTTTCACTTGAGCCCTTATTTTCTACACATTCCTTTTTTTTTTTGACACTTAACAATAGCCACCTCAACTTTTAGATTTCTCACAAGTTAAGGTGTACATTGTCCTTGTAAGGACCAGGGCCATTATTAAGGTATTCTCCAAATCAGCCACTTTTAATTTAGGCTTTTAACCTTAGTCAAAGTGCACAATGTCCAAAGGACCAAAGCCAATCACATATTTAGGAACTTATAGGGCATCATTTTTCTACCGATTTTCTTTCTTCACCACAAAACCAAGCATTTTAACCCTATATACTCTCACTGCTATTTTCACTTTTACATCTTAACATAGTGCATTAGGGATTACTTTGGAATCAAAACTAACGGTATCAATAAAAGGGATTCGGATCATTAAGTAGGTTAGAAAAAAATCAAGGCTGAATGGATCAACGAGGCTATACTAGGGATATTATTTTTGAAAAGGCTAACATTTACACGACAAATCAAAGAAAGTCTATTATCATCTTCTAAGCAGAGCAACACTTTTATTTCGCTTCAATAACACACCAGGCAAGTTGTAGGCTCATATGCAATACATGGATACTACAATACCTCACCGCTCATGGCACAAGTTCTACTCAAGATGGATCAATCACAGAAACACAATCAGTTCATGGAAGGGTTCTATTTAAGCTTAAGTTTCAGTAATTAAAGTCAAGTACAAGAATTCAACTGCATTCATATCTCAATTTCCCAACATGCTTTCATACAACCTCATTACATAATTTCAAGCTTCAACACATACCATACCTACAACTCAATGACAAAAATTTCCCTTAAAACTGTCGTCATCCATCTATCATAGGGCTGTGCGACTCAACTACTATGACTCACTCAATCCTAGAAAGACAAAAATCATTTTGTGTTTTGTACAGTTCAAAGGGACTCTCCTTAGCCCATGAACCGACAAAAACCTCCAAGGAACCCAAATAAATACATAAAATAAAAGACAGACATATGACACTACCAGTGTTCACTAATATACACAAACCCGAGATAAATTCACCCCAACCCCACACTTAAACATTAGCATTGTCCCCAGTGCTTCACAAAATAACAAAAAATAGTACAAAGGTAAGGTGAATCACTCCCTGATCAGTCCTCCATAACATCTCCCCCGTCGGCCTCATGTCACGACCCAAGGGTATACCCTAGAAGTAACACTGCGTACTTGACCCCGAAGGGGTCTCATACATTCCCTTAGCATATCATAACATAAGATAATAGAAAAGTATGGAAAATTTAAAAACTTTTCTTTATACAATCGAAGTCCTTTCATAAAAGCAAGCGGAAGTCTTTTCTAAACATTGTCTCAAACCATCTAAAAACAACTTGAATTAAAAGCCTTTGGGACACAGCCCATACAATAGTCTCAATATGAAAATAAAAGACATAAAGGAAAGTATGGGTTTGTCCACGAAGCTATGAGGACTTACCAAATCTTCAATTCTTCTTGCTCTGTAGAAACCTAGACTCCAAAGGAACTCAATCTCTAAAACCCTACATTTGATTAGAATGTAGGCAAAGTATGCGTTAGTACAAAATGTACCAAGTATGATAGCTAGCACAACATCATAAGAGTACCTCAAAATGGTTAGTCAACATAAGACATAAGCATAAGAGATAATAACATAGTCATAGAATAATATCCAACATAAGCATCATGTTGGTGTTTTTTAAAAATGGGGCAGCACAAAAAGATTGAAAATGTCTCTCAAAATTTTATTAATCATAATAGGGCTTTAAATAGCCAGCTTGATAACATAATCTACAGAAAATCTGCATAACAAGAATTTTAAAAGACTAAATAATCTCAACAATTAAAACAACCTAACAAATATTTAAAATTCAAATTCATCCTAAAACTAGGTAGCTTATTATTTTAAAAAATGACTGCAGTAACTAAAAGTAATTTCAACACTCCTCCTTTGCTTTAGATACTGCAGTTTAAAATAGTTGGTCCTCCTCGATTTCTGCTTCTACAACTTGTGCTTGGAGATTGTTCTTAAGCTTGGAAACTTTTGTAACATGACCGGCTTGTTTGCAATTTCCACATATTGCATCCGGTCTCCACCAACAAAAAAATTCCAAGTGCATTTTTCTTTTGCAGTATTTGCAAAGAGGATAATTATCTTTTTCTTTTCTGTTTTGTGCATAAAAGGAACCCTCAGTAACATTATCTTTCCTGAACGCTCTTCTTTGCTCTTGTGCTTGAAGAGCACTTATTAGTTCTTCAACAGAAATAGTAGAGAGATCTTTAGACTCTTCTAGAGATGAAATTTTAGATTCGAATCTCTTTGGAATTGCCACAAGAATTTTTTCTACTATTCTGTCATCTTTGAAATCCTCGCCAAGCAACCAGATTTTATGAACGATAAAAGAAATCCTGTCAGAATACTTAACAATAGTTTCATCCTCTTGCATCCTAAGAGATTCGAAATCTCTTTCCAAATTTCTAATTTTCATTTGCCTGACTCGGTCACTTCCTTGATATTCCTTTTTTAATTTTTCCAAAGCTTCTTTTGCCGTCTCACAACCAATGATTTTTGAAAAAATTGAATCCGCAACTGAATTTTGAAATACAGTTTTGGCTTTGAATTTTTTGGTTTTTTCATCCAAATGAGATTTAATTTGAGCAAGGGTAGGATTTGTAGGGAGAGGTTGTAAGGGTATATCTTCCATTATAACTTCCCACAGATCATAGGCTTCAAGATATGATATCATTTTTACTGACCAAATCTGATAGTTTTCACCAGTGAAATTTTTTGGGGCATTCAGAGAGAGACTGCTCATTGCCCTTATTTTGGTTTAGAAAAATGATTTAGAAAAGCCCGTGTGTTGAAAAAAGCACGGGTTGAAAAGGTAGCCTTGATGGGTTAAAATGGGTAACCCTGATTGGTTAAAAGGTAGCCCTTACGGGTTAATAAAATGCACGGTAGTTCTTTGGAAGATTTCACAGATCCCTTAAGATCAACGAAGTTGTTGATACCACTGTTGGTGTTTTTTAAAAATGGGGCAGCACAAAAAGATTGAAAATGTCTCTCAATATTTTATTAATCATAATAGGGCTTTAAATAGCCAGCTTGATAACATAATCTGCAGAAAATCTGCATAACAAGAATTTAAAAAGACTAAATAATCTCAACAATTAAAACAACCTAACAATTATTTAAAATTCAAATTCATCCTAAAACTAGGTAGCTTATTATTTTAAAAAATGACTGCAGTAACTAAAAGCAAACTCAACACATCATATAATCATAAGTCAATATAAGACAAAGTTAATGAGCATAGGAGATACATCATGTTCATGGCATAGTCTTTACTTAGACCTTCATACTAACATTCCTCAACCCTTAGTCTTTCATATTACAAGAGAACTACTCCTCAAGCCACCTCAAAGCATACATGTGCAAGGCATGAATGGCATCCCATAATACCATCCAAACTAAGTACCCCTTTTTGGTCATTCTTGGTCATAGTCCACATTCATAGTCAAGCCTTAGGTTTTCATGTCATATGAGCACTATACTCCTAAGTAACCTCAAGGCACACTTGTGCAATGCATAGGTGGCATCTCATAGTACCACACACACCAAGCATATCTTTAAGTCACTCTATTCATGCTTACTATTCATAGGTGTCATTCTTGACCTACTTAATATAGACAAGGAACTACCATCTTAAGTCAATCATATCATGGAGGGCAACTATAGTTTTCCATGTATGAATAGCATCCCATACTACTATCCACAGTAAGTACCACTTTAGGCTATCATACATACTCACTAGTAGGGAACTAGTCCCTCT
The DNA here is from genome assembly GCA_036250505.1 of Solanum acaule. Taxonomy (NCBI): domain Eukaryota; kingdom Viridiplantae; phylum Streptophyta; class Magnoliopsida; order Solanales; family Solanaceae; genus Solanum; species Solanum acaule. The sequence continues at coordinate 116,759 of JAJOOR010000485.1, read as the reverse complement.
TTACTATTTTCCATTAGTCATTAAGGTACTTTTCTATTTAGAACTAGGCAAGTCACAACACATGAATGAATTCTATTTCTCAATTCAAGGCTACCAAGGAATAACCCCCTAATAGGCTAGACCATGCTATTATATTGCTAACATAACTATATTATGCTAAACTAACTACCTTGGAAGGCACACTAACATGCAAGTCCAAGCTACTCTAGGAAGGGGACAAGTGTTTCATCCTAGCTACCATGAAATATCCTTAGACCAACTAAGTCATGCTACCCTTACAAGAACACTATGATCCTAATGCAAGCTACCATTAGGAGAGTTTGATTCTCAAGCCTAAGCTACCCTTAGGAGAGTATAAGTCCTCAATCCTAAGCTACCAGGACTAACCCTAACTCAAGCTACCTTGAAATGCATCTTACAATGCAAAGTCAACCTACCCTTAGGAGAATAGGTATCCTCAATCCTAAGCTACCCTTAGGAGAGTATAAGTCATCAATCCTAAAGCTACCATGAAATGGTCTTGGCCAAACAAAGGCATGCTATCATGAAGGCATCCTAATAATGCTAGTTCAAGCTACCCATAGGAGAGTATAAATCCTAAATCCTAGGATACCATGACTACTCCTAACTCATGCTACCCTTGACATGCATCTTACAATGCTAAGTCAAGCCATCCTTAGGAGAGTGTAAATCCTCTATCGTAAGCTATCCTATGGTCTTGTCTTACCAAGTGAAGCCATACATGAAGAGAACATATGTCACAACTTCAAGCTATTCTAGACTAACAAACTTTGATTCATTTTAGGTTATTAAGCCAACCTAGAATCATTCTATGTGAGAGAACCTTGGATATCCTAGCATATTTATGCCTTAGTGTGTAAAAGATAAACAATACACAAAAAGATCACATAATATTGGCTTTACCCCCAGGGCCCTAACATTGATAAGTACAAGCCTTATTCTCAAGCTTTACTTCTTACTATCATCGTTATACCTAGATTTCAAGGTATTCTAATTACATCCTTCATTAGTAGGTGATTCTAGTCATATTTGATCATAAAGGTTAAAATTCAAATTTACTAGTTATGATCCTTCATATTCAATAAAGTCCAGTTCAATTCATGATTAGATGTTCCTAACCTTGAACAAATACTACACTTGACATTGATTTTAGAAGACCAATTCTAATTCTTCAATTTCACCTTTCATGGCATAAATCCACACAATATCAAATTCATCAATTAGACTAGGGTTTACCATAGAAATCACATAAATTCATCATAATATCATAATTCAATTCTAATTCATTCATAATTAGGTATTATCCACTATATTGGAATCATACCTAAACCTTACCCACATTGTAAGAAGAAACCCCAGCTAGAGTTGGGTTTTGACTTCTCAATTGAGGGAAAACCTAGGGGGCTCTATGGGTGGAAGAACCCATAGATGATTAAGCTAACATACCTTAGGTGAAGATTATCCACGAATTTGAGGAGGAAAGGCAGCCTCTTGAACCCTAGGCTTCGCATTCTTCTTCTTCTTCTATGGAGTTCTAGAGAGAGAATTATTTGAGAGAGAGTTTGGGGTCTTAGATGAATGAACTAATTGACTTAGTTTAGGGGTGTATGAGGCTTATATAGGTGGTTTAATAACTAACTAACTGACCTCCCTTAACCCCTAACTAATAACTAATTGACCACCAAATCCCTAACTTAAAAACTAAACATTAAAAACTTCTTTTACTCACGACTCACCCATCCACGGACCGTGGATGGGTCTACTGCTTGTGCTGCACCTCTGTAGGTGGAGGACTGCAGCCTAAATTTGCAGGAATGTGCAGGCCTTGACCCACGACCCCAACCCACGGGGTGTGGGTCCATCTACGGCCAGTAGGTGGCTGCAATTTGACAGCTTTTTGGGGATGTTTTGAGGTCCTCCTCAAAGACCCTTTGGGTGTCCTTGGGGGATCGTACCTTGACTCCCTAATCTTAAAACCCTCATTCTAAGTACTGGAAACAGTTTTGTGATTTTTAATCCTCATACTACACTCTAAACTCTTACAAAAAATTCTAGAACTCTCTAGTTCAACTTACTAATTTATGGGATATTACACCTCATCACCAACCTGAGCAGGGTCAACCTCCTCTGGCTCAGAATCGGAGTGCAAATCAGAGCCAGTGCACAACCTATCCTCATCGGTTGGTATATCATCATCTACTGGCTCATGAAATGCATGTTCAATTCCAAGCAGGGTCTTCGCATGTGCGTTCAGCAGGTACCTTCTTTCTATATCACCCAATTGCACGTCAGTGGAAGCCAGACAACCATTTTGGTGGCGCAACATCTCTATCCCATAAATTCGGGCCATAATCAGCTCATCCTGTCAATGGCGCTCTGTGGTAGTGAGTGTTGGGGCGAACTCATTGTCGGGCCCATTTGTCTTCGTGATATCTACCGCGCTGGGAATAGTGGTGCCATGTAATCTAAGTTCTCCTTCGGTACGCCTATAGGAAAAAAAAGAGTAGTGATGATACCACCAAATGTGTACCTGCGCCCTTTATGCACCCGGGCCTTCCTCATGGACGATTTCAAAACAGCCCCAATATTCAACTCTTTGGGCGTCATCAAGGCATAGACCAAACAAACTCTATCCCAGGTGATGTCCGTGCAGTGTTGCCCATGTATCAAGCAATGCATCACAATTTTTGGCCAGACTCGAGCTTCCCTAAGCATGTGCGCGTAGAGAAGAGATTGGTGATATCTTTTCCCGCTGTGCTTGGTCCACTGCACCATAGACTGGGGGTCGCAAAGTGTGTGTCGATTGGCCCGATAAGGTGGTAGAATGTTCAACCCTGTGATCACCAATGGATCGGCATCAGTTGATGTACTAACTATGTCATTGAGAATCCCTGGAGTGAGAGTCTTATCCACTCCCCGCACCTTTACAAAATGGTATCTCAATTTCATTGCCCAGTTGGCTTAGAACTCTCAAACCATGTGCAAGTTGCACTCACTCGGCTCTGCAAAAATAAACTCTATCCGAAGCTCTTGGATACGCCTCATGATTCTGGGAAACTCCCGGGCTAGGCTATCCCTGTCACTGCACACATTAGAGAAATGCCTTACATCGGTGTGCTTCTACCACCATATTTTCCCTTTCTTGACCACGACTCGCACTCCAAACCTGCAGGTTTACCCCCTGGGTACTGCAGGTGCGGGAGGTACATTTCCCCACTGTAAACACGCTTTCTTTAACTAGAGGTTGCCACATCTTTTCCGGGTCTTTGAGTTCTTGACATGCTTGCCTTCAAAAATACAGTATTTCCGCCCACAACAACAACAGAGAAAATATAGCGAATTAAGGGTGTTCAACATGCCCTCACCACATGGTATTCAGACTTCCCAATGCACAACACAGACACAAACGAACAGAAGAAAAACATACTACCCATTCACATGTCTCATGCAAGCACCCCATTAGTAAACAAGTGCAACAACTTCCCTTCAAGGATCCGGATAGCACAACCCACAACTTCATACAATGAGATACTATCTGTGCTACTCAAGAATTCACACGACTATATTCATACAACCATACTAGACCTATGATTCATTTAATAGCAACAAAGGTTATTTCTACTCAAGAATTCAAATTGGATTATAGATCCCAGAGGACTTGTCAATTAATCATTTACTAAATTAAACTAATTCTAATTATTTATTTAAGGGGAGGATTTCAAAAGATGAATATATATTAACTAAACTAAAAATAAATATAAATTAAATAAAAAGCAATTAACTAAGAAAAGATAGATATTTACACAATCAATGAATGAATCGATCTAGGATTATGATATAACTAACAATCATGTTTAGCATCAATTTCACCAACTTATTTGATTATCTAGTTATTGATTCACAAGGTTGATAATATAGTCATGATCTCCCGACCTCTAACCGTCTACCATATTTGATAGTCTAACTACATCATTGAGCGGGGATAGACTGAACCAACTATGGAGCATTACGTGTCTTCCCGTATTTGAGCCAAGAAAGGCACCTAGGTATATCCCTATCCTAGACACAAATCAATTCAAGTGACATGCAAGAAAAGATCATGCTCCTTATATTCCACGTTCTATCTCTCTATATCTCTCCCGAGTTCAAAAGAAGACAACAAATTTATTCTAATGGTGGCCAAACATCAAAATAGTAATTACAAGAATATAAGAACAACCAATATGATAAACAATTATTCCAAATCAAAATCCCTACACAATCATTTTGTAAGTAGATATAATCCAAGAACAAGAAGTTTAACTCTACATAAACATAGAGCAATTACAACGAATCATTGAAAGAAAAGATATAAAAAAGAATAAAAGAGAAGAAAAGATAAAACCCTAAATCAAAAGTTATTTCCTACATTGTATCCTCCTCCACTAATAATTATTCTTATGGACTATTTATAAATATAAAAACCCCTGAATATAATAATTGAGTCCAAAGCAGATTAGGAACCCAAAACCTAAAGAAATTTGATTCCATATAAAACTTGTTTGTTGTAGCCGACTTCAATTTGTACTCTTCTCTTCCCTTGCGTCCACGTGGCAGTAATTTCCTTTGCAGTTCGCAGTAGCATGCAATTCTTATATATATTATTATATTCAATTTAATTCATTAAGATGCCTGCTTGATTTCCTTCTTCAATCTTCCATCTTTAATTCGTTTTAGCGTCAAACTTCTTCATTTTTCCACCAATTTAATCCTACAAATAAAATATATTATAATGCACAATTCATAAAATCCATACTCAGAAAGGACAAATATAAATACTAAATGTGAGGTAAATAATTATTAAAAATATGTATTTTAGCCTTACATCAACGCCCCACACTTAGACTTTTGTTCATCCTCGAGCAAACATTAAAGCTCATCTCAAAAAATCATTTATACAAATACTTAGGCCATATAAATTTTTCAGAAATCAAGTACAATTCTCAATCATTATGCCAGATATACATATAAAAAACAAACCTCTAACCTCCTAACGTCAAGAAAGGACTCTGAACTCATTAAATTTAGGTTTGTTCACCTACTCTCATCAAAGAAAGCTAATAAAATCACCTATCTATCATGAAGCAAGTGGCCGCACAAGAAGAAATAGTCCACACACTCAAATCAAAAGATTAAATAAAAATTAAGGACTTAGCTTCAAATAATACTCTCACACTCACAAAGAAAATTCTCATGTTTGCACAAAGAATCACATGTTTTCTCATTATGTACATCTCCACTAATTAACCATGCTTGAATAGAATCAAATAGGACTTTAACGGGTTGTAATATAGGCTAGGGGACGGGTAGGAAAACTATATAATAGTGACTTACACTTCCTTAAGCACTTTGCATTTTAACACTTTATCACCCATTATTTTCTTCTCTTTATTTTCAGTCCTCTCTTCAACGATTATTTCACAAGTAATTCTCATCAACTCAAGAATGCTTCAATCATATTTTTTTTTCAATTTTTTTTTTGTTTTGTTTTTTTTCTCATTTTTTTTTCATGTCACATTCTTTCAAAGAGGGCATTTTAATCACTTTGTAGCTATCATTGATCACCTTTTACACTCAACCATCCCTTTTCTTCAGATTTAACAATTAGAATAAGTCTATGCTACAGTGCTCAAGGAAGCAGGGTGTAAAAACTAGGGATTTAACAAAAAAGTCTAGGTAAAAAAATATTGCTACCAATAAAAAGCTATAGGCTCTAAGGGGCTACTAGTGATATGTATCTGAAAAGACTAAAATTTACAAGACAAATCAAAGAAAACCTATTATCATCTCCTAAACAATCAGCACTTTTTTATTTCATTTCAATAACATGTAGGGAAAGTTCCAGACTAAGATGCAAAACATAGAATATACAAATTCTCACCACAGATTGTACAAGTATCAATCAAGATGGATCAATTCCACTTCTAAGAGAGACAAAATCATAACAAACTACAGAATAAAGTAAGCTATATACAAAGTCACAACAATGAGCCTAGATGTGAAAGAGTTTGCAATTTCACTAGCAATCAAGCATTCACAAGAAAGTACTACTCAAAATTAGGCCCAAAGAGCAAGTATCACGCAACTCAAAAGGGTCTTTTCTTTTATCTCCAAAAAATAAAAATTTAGAATAAAAAAATTTACTCCCTAAAAAAAATAAAAGATAATCAGTTCAAAGGGACTATACTCATGAAAAGAACCGAAAACAAAAGCCACGGAACCCATCCTAACAAAATGAAAAGACCCAACAAAATAGTAAAAACTAGAAATTTATTCCCCCACCCCACACTTAAAACATGGCACGGTCCCTAGTGCAACAATTCAATACATAAGCTAAGAATGAAAGAAAGAACGTCCTAAGGCCTCTAGGCCTAACAAGTAGCAATTTCTCTCAATTTGTTTCATCAAGGGTCGTACGCACCCCATACTTAAGATCAAACAAAAAAAATAAGATAACAAAAAAAATATTTTGTTTTAAATTTTTGGGGAAAGGTACAAGTACCCCCCTAGACTATGACCGAAATCCCGGAGACACACTTTAACTAAACTAAGGGTCCAATTAGCTCCTGAACCCATTTTTTTTGTAATTTTGTGCACCTTTTTGGCTTATGTGGCATCCAAATATCTCCCACGCACTTCAATTACGTGGAGTCACGGAGTGTGCCACATAATATAAAATATGGTTATTGGGAATTTCGGGAAACAAAGTATTTATATATATGACTAGAATTAGAAATGTTTTAATTCCAAAAGACATTTTGAATAAAGTGTTGAATTACAATTGTATCCTCAAGCCATTTCAAAGAGTTGAAAGATTAAATTTATTTAATCTGAGAAAGATTCAGAATCTAAACCAGATGTTTAAATTTGATAGTAAATCACAATATATTTAATATTCTTAAGTTCACTTTATTGGTTTTTTAGGTCTCGAAGTTACAAGATTTAAATAGTATTAATGTAGAATTATATATTTTTAAGCCTAAACCCTAATTTTATTAGTACATATAATATTTTCATGCTCGTTTTGATTTGTTAGTGTTTTAGGCCTTTATGTTGTTACAATACCTAAACCGTTATTTTTTAGAAGTTATAACTTTTTGAAACCTAAACCCTAATTTTATAAGTACGTATATTTTTTAAAAACTCATCATGTTGGTATACATATATAAGGTCTGACGTAAACACTAGTTTGATTTTTTAAGTGTATTTTGTTTGTATTGATTTCTCAAAGATTTGTTTTGTCAATTATTTCTTGATAGTATTATTCATATGTTTTTGGTTATATTGAACTTTGAAGTTTTTTTTTCGTATTGAGTTATGAATCTTAATTCCAATATGACTTATTTCAAACAATTTCTTCTCTAGGGGATTTTTGAGACCTTTTAAAATGACTTTAGTTGTAAAAAGTTAGGATTTAAAAGTTTTTTTATTTTAGGGAAAGGGATCAAAGACCCAATATCCACTGAAAATTAGATGCATTTACCTTTAGGGCATATTCAGGCGGTTGTTTGGGAGACCTCAGCTAGGAGATCACTAACTTGTCAAGTTCAAGGGTGAGCTAGTTCGTTCAGGATACTATGGATTCATCTAGGATCTTAGTCCATTTCCTTCGAACTTAGTACCTTATAGACTCTTTAATTTATGTTTAGTTATTGCATCCCCTTATATTTCACCGTTTAGTTAGAAATTTTGGTACAATGACTCTCAGGTTCTAGGGGTTGAATTTCCACTTGGTTATGTTTATTTTTGATAAATTACTGAGTTTATGGGAACTCAACTTTTAAATTGATTGTTTAAACATGTTTCTACATCTTTAAATGCTTTTCTTTTGGTTGGTATAGTTTATTTGGGTTGTACTAACGGTTCTCCCACCGAAGGGTTAGTGTGTGTGCAAATCACAGCAGTTTGGGTCATGACAAAATTGGTATCAAAGCCCTAGGTTTGTGGATCTCGTTGTACCAAAATGATTATAGTAGAGCTTTGAAGAACGGTACAGAGATGCCTATACTTTTCTTCGAGAGGCTATAGGACTTTAGGAAATTCTCTCCATCTTTTTCTCCTTACGAGTTTTAACTTGATTTCGATTAGCATATGGTGATCCAAGTTGGAATCTTATCTCTTTAACTCTTTGATTCAAATATGGTTAACATGTGAAACAATGGTGCCAGGCCAGTAGCTGATGTACCCTGAGTTTACGGTACTATTAATACTTTTCACTTAGGATTTGTGAATGTCTAAGGCAATTTTGTGTTAGTTTTATGTGTTTTTGTTGTAATTTCAGGAAATAAACTCAGGCATGAAAAGATGAAGATATAGCTAAGGCAAGTGCTAAAAAGAGTCACCTATGGACCGTAGGATGAGTGACACACTGTAAATGAGGGTCGTGGGATGACCAGGCATGGAAAAATTAAAGATCATGGAAATCTGACCAAGTGTGGAACCACGGTGGGGACTGACGGACCGTCGAATGTCTTACGGTCCATCCTACAGCTCTGTAGAAGTGATCAGAGGAGTGTTTCCAGTACCTGAGTTGAAATAATCTGAGTATGGAGTGACGGAGGTGACTGATGGTCCGTCATCTCACTGACGGACCGTGCTGCTGGTTCGTGGAAGCTGACTGAGAGAGGTGGATTTGTGAAGATTTTAAATCGGCTAAGTATGGAGCCACAGAAGAGACATACGGACCGTCACTCGACTTACGGACCGTAGGTCAGCCTCATGGAATGGAGACGCGTCCTACAATTTTATTTCCTTATTTTGTTTCCCTTTTATTTTAGGATTTGTTTTCTATAAGTAGGGTATGTAAACCTCATTTTTGGGGGTTAGACTTTATTATTTTAATTCTAGTTTTTGTCTTTGGAGATTAACTTGCAACTTTAGAAATTCTTGATTTCCTAAGTTGGTTTTGAAATTCCGGGTTTGTTATTCTCAATTACATAAGTTCATAATTCATTCATATAAAACAATGAATTGTGTTCATATGAGTATGGGTAACTAAATTCCACAACTAGGGTTGTGGGAACCATTGGCGATTAACAAAGTATGAATAGTAACTAAGGAATTCTTGAATAGTGTTGTTGCATGCATTGATAATTCTTTCATTTAGAAGTCATTTTAACAGTGGCCAACGTTAGAACTCGCCTTGTTGCTACTTGCCGGAACAAGGAGGTAATCAACAAGAAAAAAAATTATCAACATAGATTTAGTGTGATACTATCTAATAGTCTAGTGTCGATTGGTGCGAAGTAATAACTAAGCCAAACATCTATGTGAAGTCTAATATGAGGTAAAGGTAAGGGCTAGTAACTTATACACTCGTAGCCGGACCAACGTACGGGGTAAAATTCTGTAGATGCCGGACCAAGGATTTAGAGATACCTAGCTTATCACTTTGCATGTATTACACTAAGAAAGGATTGCTATTACTAGGATTACTGCGTTATGAGCTTGTGGGGAACACGTATACCCTAGTTAATTCTCTCATCTTGATAACAACCAATATTGACTTTTGTTTACTAATTACTTACTGAATTCTTACAATTTGTTTTACAAATCCCCCCCCCCCCCTTTAATTACATGTTTCTGGAAGTAATTTGACTAAATGAATATAATTGTTGGTTAAAGTTAAGTATAAACGACTTTCCTCACGGGATCGACCTGAACCTTCAAGTTGGGTTCATTACTTGATAGCGATCGCTTATGCTTCTTTAGAGAGGTGTAATTTGAGCGTATCAAATTTTGGCACCACTATCGGGGAAACTGAGGTCGGAACTATAGAAATTACAACTGAGAGGGTCAATATGTCTGGGATGGGAACATCAATCGCGACAACAATTACAAGCGGAACAGCTATGGCAACATAAACGATCGGGTTGGACCTTATGTTCCCCCTCAAAATTGGGAATCTGGTACTAGGGGAGATGGAGGAAATATGGCGTGTATTGAAGATATGATGCAGAAGATGATGAGAAGGTTTGATGCAACTGATGAGAATGTGAAAGAGATGAGAAATGACTTGTCTGGTATTGGTCAAAAGGTTGATGCCCATGCAGTGTCAATAAAGCATCTAGAGCAGCAGATGACTCAGTTGTCTACTACAGTGAACCCACGTTAACCTGGCACTCTACCTAGCAACACCATCCAGAATCCAAAGAATGATGGTCATTGTATGGCAGTTACTACTCGAGGGGGGTAAGCAAACCATTGATCCACCTATGCCATCTATGGTGGATGTTGAGATTATAAAATAAGATGATGTGGTAGAGGTTAGAGAAGAGTCTGAGAATACGACAGAGGAAGAAGCGGAGATATCTCAAAACATACTTAGATATCCACCACCTTTTCCACAGAGGTTAGTGAAGAAAATTGCAGATGGTAAATATTGCAGGTTTATTAATATGTTGAAGCAGCTTTCAATCAATGTGCCGTTGATAAAAGTTTTGGAGCAAATGCCTAGGTATGCGAAGTTTATGAAAGATATGGTAACAAAGAAAAGGTTTGTGAGTTTTGAAGATGATGATAGATTGCAGCATTGTAGCGCTATTGCTACAAGGTCTCTTGTGCAGAAGAAGGAAGATCCTGGTGCTCTCACGATCCCATGTACTACAGGGTTGTTACACTTTGCTAAGGCATTGTGTGATCGTGGTGCTAGCATCAACCTCATGCCATTGTCTATTTTGTAAGAAGATGGGTCTAGGGGATCCAAAGCCTACTACGATACAGTTATTTATGGCCGATCGAACCGTGAAAAGGCCCATTGGTGTACTCCATGATGTGCTAGTGAAAGTGGAGTCGTTCATCTTTCCGGTGAATTTTGTGATTCTTGACTGTGAGGTTGATTTTGAGGTTCCCATCATCCTTGGGAGACCATTCCTTGCCACAGGGCCTGCGTTGTTTGATATGGAGAAGGGGCAGATGAAGTTCAGACTGAACAATGAAGAAACAACTTTCAATATTTGTAGGTCCATGAAGTAGAGTGGTGAGCTCCAAACGGTATCTGCTATAAATTACAGAGTTGATAGTGGAACAGATGTGCAAATTAAAGAGCGACTAGGTATTTAGGTACTAGCAGTAGTTATGATGAATTTCGATAGCGATGGTATTGAAGAGTACGATGAGTTGGTAGCTGCACTCGATAGGTGCGAATATCATTCAAAACCAAAGAAGTATGAGTTAGATATGAAGAATCGCGAGTCCCCGGCCACGAGACCATCTATTGTGGAGGCATTAAAATTGGAGCTTAAGGCTCTACCACCGCATTTGAGGTATGTATTCTTGGGTAGAGATAATACTTTGCCGGTCATCATTGCGGAAAATTTAAATGCGAGACAAGTAGCGTGCTTGGTGATTATGTTAAAGAGGTTCAAGCGAGCTATCGGGTGGACTATTACAGATATTATTGGGATTTCTCCCAGTATTTATTCTCACAAAATCTAACTCATGCCAGATTACAAGCCTAGTATCGAGCACCAGAGAAGATTAAATCCACCTATGCAAGAGGTAGTTAAAAAGGAGATCATCAAGTGGTTGGATGCCGAAGTTATTTATCTCATTGCAGATAGTAGTTGGGTGTGTCCTGTGCAATGTGTGCCTAAGAAGGGTGGTATTACTGTGGTTCCAAATGAGAGAACGAGCTTGTTCCAATGCGGCCCGTGACCGAATGGAAGGTTTGCATGGATTATCAAAAGTTGAATGTGTGGATAGAGAAGGACCACTTTTCTATGCCATTCATGGACCAAATGTTGGATAGACTTGCAGGCAAGGATTGGTATTGTTTTCTTGATGGGTATTCGGGCTACAATCAAATTTCTATTGCCCCAGAAGACCAAGAAAAGACCACTTTCACTTTCCCTTATGGGACTTTTGCTTTCAAACAGATGCCATTTGGGTTGTGCAATGCTCCAACGACCTTTCAGCGTTGTATGATGTCAATATTTTATGATATCGTGGAGGACACTATTGAAGTGTTCATGGATGATTTCTTTGTGGTAGGTGACACTTTTGATCGATGTCTGGATCAATTAGCTGAGGTGCTTAAAATGTGTGAAGACTGCAATCTGGTGCTAAATTGGGATAAGTGCCATTTTATGGTGAAAGAAGGGATAGTTCTGGGTCATCGGATTTCTAAGAAGGGCATTAAGGTTGATAGAGCAAAGGTGGAGGTAATTGAAAAGCTTCCACCACCTATCTCTGTAAAAGGTGTTCGAAGTTTTCTTGGGCATGCAGGTTTCTATAGGAGGTTCATTAAGGACTTCTCTAAAATTGCATATCCATTGTGCAAACTGCTTGAAAAGGAGTATAAGTTTGATTTTGATAATGCTTATCTGAGAGCATTTAGAGAGTTGAAGGAGAAGTTTGTCACTGCACCTATCATTATTTCATCGGATTGGGGACAACCATTTGAGCTAATGTGCAATGCAAGTGGAGTGGCGCTTGGTGTAGTATTAGGAAAGAGGAGAGAGAAAATTCTTCACCCTATTTACTATGCTAGCAAAGCTCTAAATGTGGCCCAGAAAAATTATACTGTGACTGAACAAGAACTTCTTGTGGTGGTTTTCTCATTCCAGAAAATTCGATCCTACTTGCTTAGTACTAAGGTCATAGTGCATACTGACCATTTTGAATTGAGGTATTTGATGGAAAAGAAGGATGTAAAACCGAGGTTGATTAGATGGGTATTGTTGTTGCAAGAGTTTGATTTTGTGGTAAAAGATAGAAAGAGGACCGGAAATCAAGTTGCCGATCACTTGTCCAGATTAGAGGAAGAGGCTATGCTAAAGCTTGGTGATAGGGCTGAAATTAATGATGTTTTTCCAAATGAATAGGTATTGGCTTCTTCTCATGATCTGATTCCTTGGTTCGCAGACTTTGCTAATTATTTGGCAAGTGATTTGGTGCCCCCGGATTTGTCTTTTCACCAAAGGAAAAAGTTTATGCATGATGTGAAGAAATTCTTTTAGGATGAGCCTTACTTGTATTGTATTTGTGCTGATCGGATTATTCGTCGTTGTGTGTCCGAGGTTGAGATGTTGAGTGTACTTGGACCATGTCATTCATCGCCTGTTGGTGGGCATCATAGTGGTATTCGAACTGCGCATAAGATTTTGCAATGTGGGTACTACTTTCCTACCATCCACCAAAATGCTCATGATTTCGCCAAGTCTTGTGATCGTTTCCAAAGAGGAGGGGTTTCAAAGAGGCAAGAGCTCTCTATGAATCCTATATTGGTAATAAAGTTGTTTGATGTATGGGGCGTTGACTTTATGAGTCCATTTGTGAATTCACATGGGATGAAGTATATTTTTGTTGTGGTTGATTATGTATCGAAGTGGGTGGAGGTAGTTGCGTTCCCCAACAATGAAGGTAAAAGTGTCACCGCATTTTTGGAAAAAAATATCTTCTCCAGATTTGGTACCCCGAGGGCGATTATCAGCGATGGAGGTTCCCACTATTGTAATAAGTTGTTCAAGGCGCTACTTGAGAAGTATGGTGTCCGCCACAATGTAGCCACTCCTTACCATCCACAGACTAGCGGGCAAGTTGAAGTGTCCAACAGAGAGATCAAACAGATTTTAGCGAAGACTGTGAATGCTAATAGAACGGATTGGTCAAGAAAGCTTGATGATGCTCTATGGCCTATCGCACTGCATACAAGACCCCTATAGGTATGTCTCCTTACCAACTTGTATATCAGAAGTCTTGCAATTTACCGGTAGAGCTAGAGCATAAGGCTTTGTGGGCGATGAAGAAGTTAAATTTGGATTGGTGAGCCGCATCTAATCAAAGAATGAATTACTTTAATATGCTTGATGAGTTTTGCCAAAAAGCTTATGAATCTTTAGCCTTGTACAAGGAGAAGATGAAGAGGTATCATGATCAAAGAATTGAAAAACCAGAATCTTTTGTGGGTGATCTTGTGGTTCTATTCAACTCTAGGTTGCGCTTGTTTCCGGGCAAACTCAAATCCAAATGGACCGGGCAATTTTTGCTCACAAAAGTGCTCCCCCATGGAGCGGTTGAGCTTGAGAACAGTGAAGGAACAAGGTTTATGGTCAATGGGCAAAGGATCAAGATCTATCTGCGAAACACAGAAAGTGTGCAAGAAGTTGTTGAGGCCTATCATCTTGATGAAGTCTGAGTAATCAAGAGGCATGTGTCGTTCCGCGACGTTAAATTAAGCATTGCTTGGGAGGCAACCCAAGATGTAAAATCTAGCCAACAATAGGTTATTTAGTAGTTGCTTCTCTATACTCATTTAGATAGTTGTTTTAGTTTTGTTTTAGTGTCGGCTAGACATAGCATAGGGTCCGTGTCTAAAAAGTTTCTAGAAAATGTAAAAAGAAAGGGCTAATGGTTGCTACATGTGCAGGGGCGAAAAGTAGAATCTGTAGAAAAATGTCTGGTGCAGCGGTCTGCGGACCCCATTGACGGTCCGTTGTTCACTCCACGAACCGTGAATGGCATCCGTAGACCCCATGTAAGTCCCTAAATTTTTCTAAGTGTTGAGGTGATCTATGGTCTCGACCTACGGACCGTAAGAGGGGTCTTGTAGGTCAAAACCCTAGTCTGCCCGACCCGGCGCGGACTTCCTCTATTTAAAAACCCCAAAGTTTAAAACATTTCCCATTCTTTCCAAAACCCTCATCCAAACCCCCACACCCCAAAGTCCAAAACTTCACTCCCTCACACCACCCTCCATCAGATCTCCCAAAGAAATTTACCCCCAAAATCCACATACTCACACTCTTCCCATCTTTACCAAAAATTCCCATCATCAAGAGAGTCTGGTGTTCGGTATGGTACAATGTTGGGTCAAATCAGTCGGAGTCTAAGTCTCATCACGCAATCACGCCACTCCTCATTTCTTGTAAGGTAGCTAACTGTCCCCTCACTTTGAATTACGATTCATAGCTTGAATAGGGTAAGTCGAGAGTGGGTCTTGACCTTGGGTAGCTAATCATCCCAAAATGCATGTTAAATATGAAATTTAGACGCCCTTGGGACGATAGTCAGTGATTGTAGGTAATTCTAACTTAAAGACTGTAGAACTACGAGTCTAAAGGTATGTTCCGACTTAGGGTTCCATAACTTTTATGAATGACGTGCTTAATTGAATTATTGGACCCCCGAGAATAACGAACTAGCATGTGGAGTGTTGAAATGCATGATTAGACCTGCTTAGTGTTGTTGTTGATCCTCTTGTATGTCTAAATGTTAAGCACTGATGCATAAAATTGGCCCAAACCCACCCACGAGACCCCGTCCATGGACCGTCGTTCAATCGACGGACTGCTGATTAGGTCCGTGGCAGGGGCACTTGGGAAATTTCCCAAGTGTGACCCACAGACCATGGAATGACCCACGTACCGTTCTGAATCTCCATTGTTTCCATCTGTGACTATGCCCTGGTTACTTCTGACTTACGGAGCAGGTCCACAGACCGTAGCTTGACCTACGGACCGTCGGTTCCCTCTGTTGATTACCACTGTAGCTTACTGTAAAATATTTTTCTCATTCTTGATTTCGTTTGTTTATGATTCTTAAATTCTTTCCACCATGTTTAGTGCTTGTGTTGGGTACTAACATCTCCTCCGCAGGTACTATGATACCGAACAAGAAAGTCGTCATCAACAGGGGCCGGTCAAAATCCGTGGCGCTGTCCTTACGACTTATCGATGAGGATACTGACAGGCAATGAGACCAGATTACTCACCCATACCTGCCTGGACCGCTCAGAACCATTCCAAGAAGCGCTCCCCGACGTAGTCACTGCCTCCCAGTCTGATGAGGATGATACACCGATCGGGTCACCAACTAGGTCTGGGTTTGGTTCTGAGGCTAACTCTGCTGCCGGGTCTGGGTCCGAGTCTGCAACCATTTCAAGTGCACATGAATCGGCTGCCTCGTCTGATGAGGCATCTAGCTCTGACGAGATTTACATCCCTCAAAATGACCAATCGGATCCTATAGACGGAGAGCCGAATAGGTGGTGCGTCGAGGCAGTAGTAGATTTACTGTGACGCCAATATGAAGAATGCCAAGGACAAGATGGCCCGTATAATTACGGAGGATCGCAAAGTTCTCACTGGGAGCCTCCACACTATGCCAGATATCTACCAGCTTTTCCAAAGACACAATTGCGAGTGGATGGCTTGTGATTCGGGTACTTATAGCGAGGAGATTGTGCGGGAATTTTATGCTTCCTATGCTGCCACTCTCCGAGGGAGAATTCACAAGAATGCCAAGCCCCCAGCACAAGACCCCTCACATCCACCATGGTTCGAGGTGTCTCAGTGGACTTATCCCACTCCACCATCAGCTCGTTTCTTTAGGGCCCTAACCCTCACCCTCACCACACATGGGCAGACTCCACCACTGAATTTGAATCGGTGGGAAATTGTGCGGACAGTAACCTTAGGTCGAAATGCGGATAAAAGGGAGGTGATTATATCATGGCTAGCTTGGCATCTGGCTTTGGATGGAGAGAGAGCGGAATGGGTTGTTGCGCCCCGGTTGGGTATTCGAAAGGCCACCTTCACTTTGGCAGCCAAGTTCTTCTGGCTATTGGTCCGAAATAGATTGTCACCAACAATGGCCGATAATATAGTCACATGGGATAGAACGGTCATGGTGGCTGCACTGGTTGCCAGATTGGATAAAAAATTCCCCCGCCTGCTACTGGGAGAATTGCATGAGAGGGCTTTCAAGACCACTACCACCTACCCTTTCCCGTGTATGATCTTTTAGCTCTGCAGGGATGCAAGAGTGCTTATTTGGCACTGTGATAAATTGGTGCATGCAACTAGGACCCTTGACATTGGGTTGATTCAGGATGACGTAAATGTGGCAGCACCACACAGAGGGCCCCGAGTCGATATACCTATGGGTGAGGATCTGATACACACTATGGGGAAGATGCAGAGAGATGGGGACCCCACTACAGCTCCAACTGATAAGCACCCAGCTTCCTCATCTCAGACTGCCAGCCAGGCCCCGAGCTCATCTCAAGCCACCCCACTCTCCAGAGCGACTATGATACCATTCGCTCGAGTCCAGAAGTTGGAGGGTCAGATGGCCACCCTGCTACATCACCTAAAGCAATGGATGAGGAAATTGATTACCGAGTCTGATGAGAGAGCGGAAAAGAGAATGGCAGCGATGGTGGACCAGAAGGTCCAAGCTGTTCACGCACGCTTAGATGCCTTCGAGGTGAGAGTGTTGGAGAGGCCTGCCCCCACTGCTGATGTGACTGCCCTCCAGACAGATATAGCTGGCCACCGGACCAATGTGGATGCCATTTTTGCTACACTCGCTATTGAGCCTCAGGTTGCACCCTCTTTACTTGGCGATGATACAGTTCTGGGTGCACTGTTTAGCGGAGATGAGGTGGAGGAACAACCAGCACGTTCCCGTGGGAAGAGCCATCGACCTAGTTAACACCCCTAGCACACGGAGGCAGAAAAGGCCAGTAGGAAGCATCGCAAGTTAGACCAAACGGCCATAAAAACTTCCATCATAGATGAGCGGTTGCGGGAGCAAAGAGCCCATGAGATAATGGCTGGAGCATCGAGTTCCTTGCCCACTACTGAGGGTATGGTGAGACTAACAGATAGCACTACTGAGGGTGTTGCAACTGAAGATGCGGGCCCTACTGAGGGTGACCCCACTGCTGCTGTTGCGGAGGCCAGGAAACTGGACCTACCCGCTTGTTGATGAGGCATCGGCGCTATGCGCCACATGTTTACTTCACCCAAATCCATTTTTTATTTTACTGTTTTTTGCATTGGGACAATTGCACTTATTTTGTTGGGGGTGGGGTAAATGGATTGTGAGTGATAGGGTAAAGTCTGAGTAACTCAACTCATAATCCTCTCTTGGGGTTTTCTTGCCTGTGTTCTTTTTCCCCAAGAGACTGTTTATTTTCTGCTAAACTGGCCTGTGTTAGAAATCGTATGTGTAGAAGCAACATAATCTTGAAGCTTGATGGCATAATCTTCTTTTTGAAAAAAGTAAAATAAAAAAAAAAAATGATACCCACAGAAAAAATGAATTGTGTGCTAAAACTCAGGAGGCTAGAATAAGTTGAATGTGTTGTCTCTGAAGATGACATAAGAATGAACCAACTGCATGACCTACACTTAACTTAAACTGGGTAATTCGACAATCTGATAATGTAACTATGTGCCAAGTGAGTGAGAGAATGATTGATTGTTCAAACAGTTGTGTGCCAATCTAGAACTTGCCCGGTTGGTCCTGCTAAGAAATTCTACTCTAGATGCTAGGAAGTGATCATAGGCCCTTGTTCTAAATAGTCCACTAAATTGCCTAAAAATAGTCTGACCAAATGAAAAGAATATTACCTTTGATCCAAATACTTTAAGCCTAAAATAGACCATTTCTTTCTAACTCCCAAAGTCACTTTCCCAAAATCTAATGTTTGACCTTGGTCCTTCCTCGGATACGTGCACCTCAACTTTGGCCTAAGTTGAGGGTGGCTACTGCAAACGTGACCTCGTTCTTGGCCCTGATCCGACATCAGGTATTGTGCACCTAAATTCATGGAAAATTCATAAGTCGAGAGTGGCTATGAAAGAGGAAACCAAAACAAAGATGGGTAGGAAAAAAGTTTGGTGTTGAAAAGAAAAGAAAAGAAAAGAAAACTAGAAAGAGGATGCGACTTTGGTGAAAATAAAGCAAGAAGAATAAAACGCAAGAAAAATATGAAATTGAAAAGTACAAGAGCTACAAAGTGGAAGTCGCATCCGTGGTTGAAAAGAATCAAGGGAAAGAGGTAAAAGGTAGGATGTCGAAAGATAGGGAAAAAAGAGGTCGAAAGCATAAAGTAATGTCAAGGAGGGCAGAAAGTCACTAAAAGTACCCAAATGTACCACACCTAACCCTAAGCTACGTTACAAGCCAAGAAAGCCCTATAGTGATCCTAGAGTCTAGTTTGGAGAGTCTAAGCAGTGAAAATAAGGGCAAGCCTATGGCATTGAGCACCAGCTATACTTGAAATTATTTCTGAGTGTGAGTGTTGAATAACTCCATGTACCAAGAGTAACATTCAGTGTGTGAGGAAGGAGTTCGTTTGAAGTAAGGGCACTAGTTATATTGTCGGGAATTTGGTACCTTAGTGATAGTAAAACTATGGAGGTTTTTGTTGCTTGGTCAGTCATTGTCATGTTTGGATCTGCACAAATTAGCTTGTTTGAGTCTAAGAGAACAAACATAAGAGTCGGGATGAAGAGCCATGTAATTGCTTGGGCTGAAATTTTTTGCTTCTGTACAAGTGTCGTTTAGAGTAATAATGTGTTGCTTGAGGACAAACAACGATTTTAAGTTGAGGGTGTTGATGTACCGTGAGTTCACGGTACTATTGATACGTTGCACTTAGGATTTGTGAATGTCTAAGGCATTTTAGTGTTAGTTTTATGTGTTTTTTGTTGTAATTTCAGGAAATAAACTCAGGCGTGATAAGATGAAGATGTAGCTGAGGCAAGTGCTGAAAAGAGTCACCTACGGACCGTAGGATGATTGACGCCCCGTAGATGAGGGTCATGGGACGATCAGGCATCGCAAGATTGAACTCATGGAAATCTGACCAAGTGTGGAACAACGGTGGGGACTGACGGACTGTCGAATGACTTACGGTCCGTCCTGCAGCTCCGTAGAAGTGATCAGAGGAATGGTTCCAGTACCTGAGTTGAAATAATCTAAGTATGGAGCGACGAAGGTGACTGAAGGTCCGTCTTCTCACTAACGGACCGTGCTGCTGGTTCCTGGAAGCTGACTGAGAGAGGTGGATTGGTGAAGATTTCAAGTCGGCTAAGTATGGAGCCATGGTAGAGACCTACGGACCGTCACTTGACTTACAGACAGCAGGTTAGCCTCGTGGAATGGAGACGCGTCCTGCAACTTTATTTCCTTATTTTGTTTCCCTTTTATTTTAGGATTTGTTTTTTATAAATAGGGTATGTAAACCTTATTTTTGGGGGTTAGACTTCATTATTTTAATTCTAGTTTTTGGCTTTGGAGATTAACTTGCAACTTTAGAAATTCTTGATTCCTAAGTTGGTTTTGAAATTCAAGGTGAAATTCTGGGTTTGTTATTCTCAATTACGTAAGTTCATAATTCTTTCATATAAAACAATGAATTGTGTTCATATGAGTATGGGTAACTAAACTCCACATCTAGGGTTGTGGGAACCATAGGCGATTAACACAGTATGAATAGTAACTAAGCAATTCTTAAATAGTGTTGTTGCATGCATTGATAATTCTTTCGTTTAGAAGTCATTTTAATGGTGGCCAACGTTAGAACTCGCCTTGTTGCTACTTGCCGGACCAAGGAGGTAATCAGCAAGAAAAGAATTATCAACATAGATTTAGTGTGATACTATCTAATAGTCTAGTGTCGATTGGTGCAAAGTAATAACTAAGCCAAACATCAATGTGATGTCTAATATAAGGTAAAGGTAAGGGCTAGTAAATTATACATACGTAGCCGGACAAAGGTATGGGGTGAAATTCTCTAGATGTCGGACCAAGGATTTAGAGATACCTAGCTTATCACTTTGCATGTAGTACACTAAGAAAGGATTGCTAGTACTAGGATTACTGCATTATGGGCTTGTGGGGAACACGTTTACCCTAGTTAATTCTCTCATCTTGATAACAACCAAAATTGACTTTTATTTACTAATTACTTACTGAATTCTTACAATTTTTTTCACAAATCCCACCCGTTAATTACTTGTTTCTGGAAGTAATTCGACTAAACAAATATAATTGTTGGTTAAAGTTAAAGTCTAAACCACTTTCCTCATAGGATCGACCCCAACCTACAAGTTGGGTTCTTTACTTGATAACGATCGCTTATGCTTCTTTAGGGAGGTGTAGTTTGAGCGTATTAGTAGCTCCCATTAATTAGCCAGCAAGGGAGCCTGTATCGAATGGATGTGACTTAGGCATGTGTAGAGGAAGAGGAAGAAGCAGAGGTCGAGAAAGGGTATTACCCTCCAGAGATGAAGCCTAAGTTGAGAATGTACCTAGGGAAGAGGCCCTTCCCGTACCCCAGGACGAGGTAAAATAGAATGTGGAGATTGAGGTGGAAGAGGATGTTGAACAAGAAGAGGATGCATAAGCTGGGATTGCAGGTCTTCCCCCTTTAGATCTAGCTATAGATCATCATATTTTGACTTTTCTAGGTTCGTTGGTGCAAGCTACTAAACCTCTATTCTTTCATCCCATTGTTGCTACAGTCCCTAAAATGGATGGAGTGTTGGGTGTTAATACCTTATTCCATCCACTTTTGGGCTCTGTGATGACTGGTAGTGAGCATGAGATGCTGACCAAGTTTTTTAAGCTAAAGTCATCAATGTTCCATGGTTCTGAAAGTGAGGATACCTATGACTTCATCCTAGATTGCTATGAGAGACTTCACAAGTTAGGTATTGTGCACAAACATGGAGTTGTGTTCGTTACCTTTTAGCTTCAAGGAAAGGCTAAGCAGTGGTGGAGAGCCTTTGTTGAATGTTGATTGCAAGTCTTGCCTCTACTTACATAGGTTCAGTTCAATGCCTTGTTTCTGGAGAAGTATGTGCCTCGCACATTGAGGGGCCGCAAGTAGGATGAGTTTATGGCTTTGGGGTAAGGTGGTATGACAGTAGCTGCATATGAAGCTAAGTTCCATGCCTTGTCCATATATGTGACGCAGTTGCTGACTACAAAAGAAGAGAGGATCCATATTTTCGTCAAGGTATTGAATCTCGAGTTGCTGGTATTGTCTTTTCACATGACTTCTACAAGTAAAAACTTTAATGAAGTGACAAACTTTGTGAAGAAGGTAGAAGGAGTTCGACGGGACGAGCATGCCAAGGCTTTTGCTAAGAGGCCCAAATATATAGGTAACTTTAATGGCTCCAACTCCAGAGGTTTAGCTAGGTCGACAATTATAGCTCGGCCAAGTTATTCAAATAATCCCTCTTCTACAGGTGGTCACTCAAGAACTACGCAACATATTCCCACCCATGATGGCTACTATTTTGCACCAAGCAAGGTCTTGGTATCATCAGTTAAAGATTATGCTCAAGTATGTACCCAAGATGGTGTTGAGGACTCGGTATGGGCACTATGAGCTCTTTGTGATGTCATTTGGGTTGACTAATGCACCTGCAGCATTCATGAGTTTGATGAATGGTGTGTTCAAACCATTCCTACATTCCTTTGTAATGTCTTTATTGATGACATTTTGGTCTACTCAAAGAGTGAGGAAGAGCACGTAGACCATCTTCATAATTTTTTTGGTGTCCTTGGAAAACAAAAATTGTACGCAAAATTTTCTACGTGTGAATTTTGGTTGTCCTCTGTTGACTTTTTGGGGCATGTAGTTTCAAAGAAGGGGTAATGGTAGATCCCAAAAAGATTGAAGAAGTCAAGAACTAGGTCTGGCCTAGTTATGTCACTGAGGTTAGGAGTTTTGTGGGGCTTTCTAGCTACTATCGACGGTTTGTGAAGAATTTTGCCTCTACTGCCATGCAGTTGACAAGGATGACTCAAAAGGAGGTGCCTTTTGAGTGGACTGACAAATGTGAAGAGAGCATCCAAAAGCTCAAGACTCTTCTGACCACAATTAATAACGTATCAAATAATCCATTCATCTAATTCATTATTGTCAAGCTTCCAAATTAATAACATATTAAATTATCCCTTTTTCACAACTATTTTTACTACTACGACTATTTATCATTACTAATGTTATTGTTATGTCAAAATTCTATAATTACTACTAAATTTGTACATTTTAATCTTAAAATTATATCATCACCTTTTACACCTTCTTTTCTTAAGAATTAATTGTTATCGCTTTATTTTAAATTTCATACTTATTAAATTAATTATAAGTCCTTATTTTGTAAATTAGTAATATTTATATTTTTATTATGTAAATTATTAGTTGTCATCTTTTAACATATTTTGTGTTAGTTATTAAGCCAGAAGCCCAAATTTATATAAAGAAAGAAAGGAAAAGGCCAAGAAGTGCAACCTAAACCCACCATTCCAGCCCACATTTTATAGTAAAATCTGTCCAAAAATTGCCCAAAAAAAGGCCCAAATCAGTGTCTTATTCATCAGCAAAATGCCTGTCACGACCTGATTCCTTAAGCCATGATGGCACCTACTATTGTCATTCCCCGAGCCTACACACTGGGCGGGACTAGCACTCGAGAACCATTGTTGGCCCTAAGAGAACCCTTGGCCTAGCTTAACTCTTAGCGAAAGACTTACTCATGATAAAATACTTTAAAAGTAAACTGAACTGCTCAATAAATAACTTAGAATATATAAAGAACATTCACTAGCTAAAATGGCACTCAAGTCTCAATCATCAAAACAGGAATGGAAAGACTCAAGAATTAACATAAACTACTGTTTATGAAGCCTCTAATAACTGAGATGGACGTCGGGACAAGACCCACAACATACTAATGAACTAAAATGATAAAGTAATGAAAAGGGGGATCCTCCGAAAGCAAGGAGTCTTACCATCAACTCTGAGGATCAACTAGATCAACGATGCATTGGATGTTGATCCTGGTTACCTGTATCTGTATCATAATAAGATGAAGGCCAACTGGCATCAGTACATTGAATGTACGAGCATGCGAGGGTAATCTAAAACAAGACTTAAGCTTGAAAGGAACTGAGAAAATATAACTGGGCTCAACTTAACTCATTTCAATATTGAGCAATAAAATAAATGCAATATAAACCAAAGATTTTAAAACATAGATAACAACTCTGTGTATTTAGAAATACAATAGTAACTCTGAATGTATGCAAAGATACAATGTAAACTCTTAATGTATATAAAAATACAATTAACTCTGTGTATATAAGAATACAAAATACTGTTGTTGGAGTTTCTCTAACCGACAACCATTACTTAAGACCTATTGTGATGATACAACATCTTGCCTCACGCTGCCAGGGCCGTCATATACCTTGCGAAGGGCATAGAACCTAACTCACTAAGTGGATCCACGAGGTTATGCTAAAAAGCACTAAGGAATAATCTAAAAAGTATGACCCTTTTCTACCCATTATGGCTACATGGTTTATGGGGGTTGGGAGTTGTCTCAACTGTTCCATATAGCGTTGCTCAATACTACTCCCAAAATATGATACTAGCTCTTATATGTTTAAAAACATAACTTCTTTCTGTTGTTTGAGAAAATTGCTCAAACGCACTCTTGGAAAACAAAGTATCCTCTCTTGCTTAATTGTGAAAGCATTTACCCTTTACTAAAAACTAGCTTAAAGGCTCTGTGGAAATCAAAGTTTCCTTTCTTGATTCAATGTGAAAAAGTTTTACTCTTTAGGAATACATAATCCCGATATACTCTTTTGAAGAAATGAAACTTCAATCTTTATTCTTACTCAACTCAAAACTTAAGTCTTAAAACAAAGTTAAAATATTTGTAAAAGACTTTTGGAAGACAATAAGAACTTCTCTTGAGTTGGCTCTTAACTTTCCTTGAATTTGAACTTATGAATTCAAGGATGGTGATTTGTGATAGGAAATATCTCATGATGTTTAGGAATATTTTTAGATAGTTAAACATGAGAAAAGATCAAGAAATCACTGTTTGGAAGCAAGTCCGCGACGCGGAGATGCATTTAATTATTTGGTCGCGAAATAAATTTTGAGGCAGAATAGTCCATGACCACTCCGCGACGCGGACCTGGTACCCAGATTCGCCCAACTTGTTCCTTCTTAGTTTTCTAACCCAATTAGCCTAAATTTGATTATTTTTCTCAATTCCTCTTTAAATTCAAACACCCAGTGTATGTACACATAAATCTAATCAACAAAACTCTTAAATCAACCTTATATTCTCAAGAACTCCTCAATCTCATCCCAAATTCAAGAACGAAAGAAATTCAAGAATACAACTCAAGAACATCAAAGTCTCAATCTTTTAGGACGAAAATCATACTAAAATAAACAAGTTTGGCACGTGGGTGAAAGAACCCAATGCTATGCGAACTCACATAGCTCGTAGGATTGAATCCTTGGGGAAATCCGCACTCAATTCCTCAAGAAATAGACGAATCCTTGCTTCTTCTCGTCTTTTCTCCTCTTCTTTTCTCTTCTCTCAAAACCCTAACTCTTTTTGATGAAGCATAAACTGAACCAAATCAGTTTAGACCCCACCTTAATTACCAAAAACGAAATTGAATAATAAGGTAGAGAAAAGACCAAAGTACCTTTCAAAAATCCGGTTTTGAGTTTCCTTATCTAGACAGCCCCACTTCAAATGGACATATCTCCCTCACACAAACTCGAAATCGTGCAAACTCAGTGGTGTTGGAAAGATAATTCAAAGATATTTCCTACGGTATCTTGTAGAACACCAAACTCATCTTGATGTAGGAGTTATGGTCGTTTGAAGTTGACCAAACTCATACATAACATAATTTAGCCAATTTTCGAGATTTCCATTCTTCCCAAAAATGTTTCTTTCTAATTCTAGCTCTTTCTAGTTGCAGGGTGTTACAATATCTCCCCCTTGGGAACATTCGTACTCGAATGGGATCAATCTTAGCAGGCTAAGGGAGTAACATCTAACATCTAGCTCAGAAACCCAACAATCAAAATTTAAATACAACATGCCAAATAGAATCATGCTTCCTGCGAGACCTTGGTAAACCTGTGATGAAATCCTTATTGATCATCTCTTACTTCCATTCTAGAAGTTCTATATTCTGACCTATACCAGTGGGCCTTTGGTGCTCTACTTTAACTTGTTGGCAATTCGGGCACTTAGCAACAAACTCTATAATGCCCTTCTTCATACTACTCCACCAATAAACTTCTCTCTAATAACGATACAACTTTGTGGAACCCGAATTCATAGAATATCTTAAGCTATGAGCTTCGTCCATGATCCTCTCTTGAAGTTCATCCACCCTTGGTACACACAATCTATCTTAATACCTCAATACACCATCTCCCCCTTGTTCAAAAGCCATTACTTGTTGCTTATGAACATTTGCCTTTAATTCAAGCAAAATAGGATCTTGGTCTTAATTCTCTTTCACTTCTGACACCAATGATTATTAAGGCCCATTCATCGTCAATACTCCTCCTTCTGTGGAATCCATTAGTCGAATTCCTAATCAGGCAAGTCTATGCACATTTTTTGCTACTCTTTATTATCTTCCTCAAAATGTGCGGTACTACCCATTGACAATCTACTCAAGGCATCCGCAACAATATTAGGCTTACCTGGGTGATAAAGAGTACTCACGTAACCACCTTCGTTGTCTGAGATTAAGCTCTTTCTGACTAAACACATATTGGAGACTCTTGTGATCGGTGAACACATCCACATGAACACCATATGGATAATGACGCCATTTTTCAAAGCAAATACTACGGCAGCTAACTCTAGATCATGGGTTGAGTAGTTCTTCTCATGAAATTTCAGCTGCCTGGAGACATAAGCTATAACTTTGACATTATGCATTAACATACAACCCAAATCAACTCTAGACGCATCACAATATACAACAAAACCTTGAGTACCTTCTGGTAAGGTCAAAACTGGGGCAGTAGTGAACCTCTTTTTCAATTCCTGAAAGCTTTCCTCACAAGCTTCAGACCATTGAAACTTCACTCTTTTTTGAGTCAACTTGGTCAAATAGGATTAAATAGATGAGAACCCCTCTACGAACCTTCTACAATATCCAGCCAACTCCCAGACTTCTAATATCAATTGGAGATGCGAGTCTAGGCCAATTCTGCACTGCCTCTATTTTCTGAGTGTCAACTTTAATTCCATCACCGAAAACAATGTGGCCTAAGAATGCCACAGACTCAAGCTAAAACTCACACTTAGAGAACTTGACATACAACTATTTATCCTTTAGAGTTTTGAGAACTATTATGAGATGTCTAGCATGATTTTCCTCATTCCTCGAATAGATTAGAATGTCATCAATGAACACGATAATAAACATATCTAAATAAGTATTGAATACTTTATTCATAATTAGGTCCATGAATGTTGCATGCGCATTGGTCAAACCAAAGGACATAACTAGGAACTCATAATGACCATAACGGGTCCTGAATGCTGTCTTTGGAATATCACAATCCCTTACTCTTAACTGATGGTAGCCTGATCTAAGATCTATCTTAGAGATCTATCTTGGAAGAGGATACTTATTATTGATGGTAAACTTGTTCAACTGACGGTAATCTATACACACCCTAAGGGAACAATCTTTCTTCCTCACCATTAAGACCGGAGCTCCCCAAGGTGAGACACTTGGTCGAATAAAACCCTTATCAAGGAGATATTTCAACTGTTCTTTCAACTCTTTTTACTCTACTGGTGCCATTCTATATTTTGGAATAAATATAGGACAAGTATTGGGAAGAATATCATTACTGAAGTCTATCTCTCTCTTAGGAGGGACTTTGGGTAGATCATCTCGAAAGACTTCAAAAAACTCACTCACAACTGGAACTGACTCAATAGGAAGTTTCTCAACACTATAGTCATTAAATTGGACTAACTGACAGACACAACCTTTAGAAACTAACTTTATCGCCTTAAGGTACGAAATAAAATGACCCTTAGGCACTGCTGACTTCTCTTCCATTCTATAATTGGTTCACTAGGAAACTGGAACTTGACTACTCGTGTTTTACAATCTATTGATGCATAACAGGCATAAAGCCAGTCCACACCTAGAATGAAATCAAAATCTACCATATGTAACTCAACTAGGTCAGTCATGGTACTCTTGTGATTGACAAAAATTGTACAATCACGATAGACTCTCTCAGCTAGAATAGACTCACTAATAGGTGTAGAAATACTGAAGGGCTCAAGAAGTTGCTCAAGAAGAACATCAAAATTCATTGCAACATAAGGAGTTACGAAAGGTAAACTCGCTCCTGGATCAAGCAGAGCATAAACAAAATTTAAATACTTGGATCAAACCAGTGACAACATATAGAGAATCCTCTTGCTCCTAGAGATTAGTGATACTGTAAATACGGTTACCTCCTCCACCTGCCCCTGAAGTAGTTCCTCTAGATGTAGCTTTGTCTGGTGGAGCAACTAAAGAAGACTGAGCTCTATTACCTCAATTACCATTACCTTGTCTATTCTCAGGACACTCTCTCATAAAAAGACCGTTCTGACCACACTTGAAAAAATTAGTGGAGCCATCACAACACATCACTGAGTGGTTCCTACCACACTTAGCACATGCAGGAGGCTTACTACCCCCTTGTGCCATACTACCTTGAGAATAGCCAGGTTTAGCTCTGAAATTCTGACTATTGTACTCACATTTGGTCCCTTGTGCAGGTGCACTAGCAAATGATGGAGCAGGTCCCTTCTGCTTTTGTTGGAAAGATGACTGGTTCACATTATTCTTTTGTTGTCTGGACTCATTCCCTACTGTCTTAGCCCTCTCTTATTCTTAAACTCTTCTCTATCCCTCAGCTTGTCCTCCTCAACCTATTGCACATGGATCATTAGCCTAGCTATGTCCATATCTCTTATCAGCATAGTTGCTTGTCTTGGCTTCCTTGCTTGAAAGACGAGACAACCCAACAACGAATAAACACATCCTACTCCTCATGTCAGCAACCATCTCTGGAGAATAACGGGAAAGTTGTGCGAAGTTCATACTGTACTCATGAACACTCATAGGCTCTTGCTTAAGGGTGAGAAACTCTCTTATCTTTGCCTCTCGCAACTAATGGGGAAAGAAACGACCTATGAAAACATTCTCAAAAACATCCCAACTCACTATTGGCATATCCTCAACCATATTCTTTTTCCATTGGTTGAACTATATTCTAGCGACACCCTTCATTTGGTATGCATCTAGTTCCACCCTATCAGCATCATCAACATGCATAATCTCAAAAACTTTTTGAAGTTTTTCAACAAAGTTCTCTGGATCCTCTGTGACACTTGATTTCACGTATCAGGACACTTCATCCAATATTAAGTGCCAATGATCGTGAGTAGTAATATAACCCAACTAGTGAGTTGGGGTTAAGTCCTAGGGGAGTGGTTTGTACTCAAGAATCAGTAGAAAAGCATAAATATGCTCAAGTCAATCATAGCTAAAAATATTTAGGAAGAAAAACATGGTTTAAATTATAGGTGACACAATTGTCAAATATAAAGGGGGTTTGTTGTACTATCATCTAAAATATCAAATAACACGAAAATACGAATATGGAGACGGGATTCTTAGGATGTGATTGGACTATGGGCTAAGGTAAATACCCGGGTAATTGCAATTAATAGTAAACAGTTGCAAATTACTGAATAAGCTAGACTTCAGTGGGGATAAAGCACAACCTTCGCTTTAGTCCATTCACTCTCTCGAGCTGAATGTGTGGAAAAGGGTTTAAGATTAACTCTCTTGAGCTGAACCCATGACAACCCAATACCCAAAGACCATCGATTCAGTAATTTTGGTTTTGAAAGCACTCTCTCGAGTAAGCCAAAAACATGAAGTTAAGATTCTATTTGCAACTACAACCCATTAAATTCAACCACAATTACTGAACGAAATCACTTTTTAACAGCAAATAAACTGTCAATTAACAATACCCAGCAATTAAATCAACCCATAATCACATAATCACACCCCAAGAATCAAGGTTTTAGCCGGACATAGTAAAAAGGTAAAAATCGTTACCAAGTTGTGTTTCAATCAACTGGGTAGGATTGATATAGTCATTACAAAGGTCTAAGAAGAAGAATCTTCAACACCCACTTCCAATTTCTTAGAAATGGAAATCTTCAAAGCTAAGGAAATATTGTCTCTCTATTCAGTTCTATGCTCTCAACTTCAAAAACTGAATAATAATATGATTCCCTACAAAATCAGATACTAAGCTAAAATTTAAACAAGTATTTATAGTTGTCAAAAAGTTTGTTGGGGAGGTTCAGTCGGCGTAGTTAGTCGGGATCACCGACCCAATCGGGGATCCACCCTTTAGTCATTTTCATTACCATTTTACTTTTGCCTTCATCATCTTTAAGTTCTATAACTTTGGGCGATATGACACTGCATCGCGGATCCATTCGGCGACTCACCGACTGCTCTTTTCTCTCACCGACTAGATTTTCTCCTTCAGGGTTTGGCACTCTGGAACATTAGGAGAGACCCTGGCTGTTCGGCGACTCGCCTAATGGGTTAGGCGATCCTCATACCTTCTTTCCTTCGTATTTTCAGCTGCCTCGTTCCTTTTTGCTCAATAGAGTCCATGCTTTGTTCCTCAATCCAAATACCTGAAATTCAAGGATTTACATTAGTTATTGGCACAAAATATGCATTTAAGGACACTAAATCTATTAAAACGAAGCCCTAAATGAGTCCAAATCGTGGACTCGTCAACACTTCATGTCATTCTCTCTTTGTGCAACTTGATTGGTCACAGCTTGAGTTAATATCTGGATAGCTTCACGAAATTCAGCATTGGTGACCTCTCCTTGGGGTTGCACTTCTGATGCATTAGGTACCCCTTGTTCTTGTGGTTCAACATTCCTTCTAGTGGGATGACCTCTGACAGCTCTTCGAGGAGGCATGATCTGAAAGAAACACGCGCAAACACAAATTAGAAAGGAACTCTTATAGAGATGAACTCTATCGCACGAAATGAGTATGAAAGAGGTGAAGGAGTTCCTAAATGTTGCAGCCTCCTAATTATAGATGTGATGCGCTTCACACCGATAACTAGGACTCTACAGACACAACTTCATATATTCCCTAGGACTCTTGAACTCTGTGCTCTGATACAAAGTTTTTTACACCCCGAGCCTACACCCTGGGCGGGACAGGCACTAGAGAACCATTGTTTGCCCCAAGCAAACCCTCGGCCTGACTTAACTCTTAGCGGAAGACTTACTCATGAAAAAATACTTTTAAAGTAAACTGGATCAATGATGCGCTGGATGATGATCCTTGTTACCTGTATTTGCATCATAATGAGATGCAGGTCAACTGGCATCAGTACATTGAATGTACGAGCATGCGAGGGGAATTCTAAAACAAGACTTAAGCTTGAAGGGAACTGAAAGAACATAAATGGGCTCAACTTAACTTATTTCAATATAGAGCAATAAAATAAAAGCAATATAACGAAAATCTTTTAAAACATGGATAACAACTCTGTGTATTTAGAAATACAATAGTAACTCTGAATGTATGCAAAGATACAATATAAACTCTGAATGTATATAAATATACAATTAACTCTGTGTATATAAGAATACAAAATACTGTCGTTGGAGTTTCTCTAACCGACAATCATCACTTAAGAGCTATTATGTTGATACAATGTTTTGCCTCACGCTGCCAGGGCCATCCTATACCTTGCCAAGGGAATATAACCTAACTCACTAAGTGGTTCTCCAATCTATGCTAAAAAGCACTAAGGAATCATCTAAAATGTATGACCCTTTTCTACCTATGATGGCTACATGGTTTTTGGGGGCTGGGAGTTTTCTAAACTCTCCCCCATATTTGTGCTCAATACTACTCCCAAAATATGATACTAGCTCTTATGTTTAAAAACAAAACTTCTTTCTGTGGTTTGAGATAATTGCTCAAAAACTTAGCTCAAAGGCTCTCTTGGAAAACAAAGTTTCCTCTCTTGCTTAATTGTGAAAGCATTTACTCTTTACTGAAAACTAGCTCAATGGCTTTGTGGAAATCAAAGTTTCCTTTTTTGATTAAATGTGAAAACATTTTACTCTTTAGGAATACATAATTTCGATATACTCTTTTGAAGAAATGAAATTTCAATCTTTATTCTTTACTCAACTCAAAACTTAAGTTTTAAAACAAAGTTAAAACATTTGTAAACGACTTTTGGAAGAATCTTAGAACTTCTCTTGACTTGGCTCTTAACTTTCCT
The DNA here is from genome assembly GCA_036250505.1 of Solanum acaule. NCBI lineage: Eukaryota > Viridiplantae > Streptophyta > Magnoliopsida > Solanales > Solanaceae > Solanum > Solanum acaule. The sequence goes on along the minus strand of JAJOOR010000485.1, from coordinate 84,733 downwards.
TGAATTTGAATTTATGGATTCAAGGATGGTGATTTGTGATAGGAAAGATCTCATGATGTTTAGGAGTGTTTTTAGGTAGTTAAACATGAGAAAAGATCAATAAATCACTCTCTGGAAGCAAGTCCGCGAAGCGGAGATGCATTTAATAATTTGGTCGCGAAATAAATTTTGAGGCAAAATGGTCCGTAACCACTCCGCAACGCGGATAAAATTTTAAGGTGACATAATAGGTCAGAATTTGTTCTCTCGCTCCTTGATACGGACCTAGTACCCAGATTCGCTAAACTTGTTCCTTCACCTAATTTGATTCTTTTTCTCAATTTCTCTTTAGATTCAGATACCCAGCATATGTACACAAGAATCTAATCAAACACAACTCTAAAATCGACCTTAAACTCTCAAGAACTCCTCAATCTCATCCCAAATTCAAGAACAAAAGCAATTCAAGAATACAACTCATGAACATCAAAGTCTGAATCTTTTAGGAAGAAAATCATACTGAAATAAACATGTTTCGAGCGTGGGTGAATGACCCAACGCTATGTGACTTCACATACCTTGTAGGATTGAATCCTTGGGGAAATCTGCACTCAATTCCTCAAGAAATCGATGAATCCTTCCTTTTTCTCCTCTTCTTTTCTCTTCTCTCAAAACCCTAACTCATTTTGATGAAGCGTAAACTGAACGAAATCAGTTTAGACCCCAACTTAATTACCAAAAACGAAATTAAATAATAAGGTAGTGAAAAGACCAAAGTATCCTTCAAAAATCCAGTTTTGACTTTTCTTATCTAGATAACCCAACTTCAAATAGGCATATCTCTCTCATATAAACTCGAAATCATGCAAACTCAGTTGCGTTGGAAAAATAATTCAAAGATATTTCCTACGGTATCGTGTAGCCTACCTGTCTCATCCTGATGTAGGAGTTATAGTCGTTAGAAGTTGACCAAAACTCATACATAATTTAATTTAGTCAATTTACCAGATTTTCATTATTTCCAAAAATGATTCTTTCTAATTCTAGCTCTTTCTTGTTGCGGGGTGTTACAACTATATCTCACTAGTAGGTATGCCAACCCAAAAACCAAAACAACTAGTAGTGGGTAATGGGCAGAAACCAAGTGGCAGAAATAATAACAACAAAAAGGAATAAGGCAACCAAAAGAATACATACATAGGAACTGAATCCCTCCCAGAACCTAGAAGTCACAAGTACAGAGCCATACAAAGAGTACAAGTACCAAAAGTGGACCAACATACAAAAATATACACAACTACAAATGACCTGTCTCAAGTACAAAAGACGAGCCACAAATTATATGTACAGAAGGAGAGGACAATGATCCGGACGATGTGCTCACCCTCGCCTCGAGATGCTGGCTGCTACTGCATTGAATGGCGACGCTGATGACTGGTGCTCGGTCTTGCATCACGAAATTAGATGCAAAGTGTAGCATGAGTACCAAAACATAGGTACCGAGTAGGCTTCATAGGACAATTTAGTAAGAAAGGTAAAAGCAATAGGAAATGCTAGAATAAAACACAGACAGAGGTCACGAACAAGAAAAGTAAAGGTATGCACACCAGTGTAAGGCAAACAAACCTAAGATGACTACTCAAATTGGCCGCCATAAGCCCAGGAGGTATACTCGTGCGCAAATTAAAGTAAAAACCCGAACGGACCCCATAAGCCCGATAGGTACACAGAGAAGCTAAACTAAGACTAGAGGAGATTTGTAAACCTGAAGCATTACAGAAATGTCCGTATTCCCGAGCAATGAAAGAAAGGAAACAAAGAGTATGGACCTCGAACCGCGGGTGAGTCTGCCTAGAGTAGATACGCCTATAGAGCCGAACTCTGCAAGGGATAACACAAGGCCCGGACCTCGAACCGTGGATGTCGACTACCCGTAGATAAAGTGATATAACCCAAGGAGAAGGGGGAGACTCTGTTTGTTGACTTCATTATAAGAGGGTAAATAAGCAGGAATAGGAAGAACAGAGCCTGGACCTCAAACCGCGGATGAAACCTCCTATTAAGTTACCAAGGATTCCCGCATCTAAAAGTCATGGGCAACTCTGCATAACCATCTTCTATATCCTCTAACCATCTCACAGTGACGAGAGAACCGAACTGAAGCCGTATGTATCTCCGAACAAGCCCGGAGGGTGGCCAAAAATGTAGAATGTTAGGATCATAAGGAATTATGGATGTTAAGGCCCCACGTCTTAGTCAATGGCTAGATAAGGCTCATCTATATTAGACCCAAATCTGCTATATCAGTCTACCAGGACCTACACCGCTCAAAGTCACACTAGGGGGGAAATAATATAATCTATCGGCTGTAAATAATCATGAGTCTATGGCCTTAGTAGTCTAAGTCTAGAATAAGGCCAAACATGCTCCAATATAACTCATAAGTCAAAACCAGGCCAATCAAGGAAGCAAGGATGATCAAATATATCAATTCAAGTACCCACTGAACTCGGAGATAGCCTAATTATGAATTTTATCGAACAGAGCATGCTAATCTAGTTCCCCATCCCAATATTCATGCAAATTCACCTACGCTCACACATTCAGATTCAATCTAAGAGAAAAGGGAAGTCGTAGCCTACCTGTAGGCCGAACACGCGCGCTCCAAACTACTCCGCTGGAGCTTTTCCCTTTCGAATGGCCTCGGATCACTGCCACACTGTCAACAACAAAATGACAACGTTGTTACGATCGTTTGGACACTAAATTCGTGAAAAATGGAGGAGGACCAATTTCGGGGTCAAAAATGGGGAAAGTGGGACCCGCACTGGAAATTCCAAAATAACCCCAAAAATAGATTGTAATCAGATACCAGAACTTTTGTTCCAAATTGGAAAACAATTTGGGGCTCGGAACAATCCCAATACGAACATGCAACGAAAAACCCAAAATTACGTTAAAAATGAACAACAATGGCAGCTGCTATTTACAAGAAATTACCAGAATTGAGGGACCGACTGCTGAAACTAACCACACCACGACGATCCTCATGAAAAACCCCACAATCTAGGCTCTTAAATAACTAAATTCGGACCTAAACTGGCCAAGAAATCACCTTCCAAAATTTCCCAAAAATTGAGCTCGAAAATGAGCTATGACAGCAGCTAAAACATAATTCTTACCATCAAGGAAGCTTCAAATAAAAATTCCAACCACTCCAACGCGTCCTCCTCGAAAAACCACTCAAGATATCCCCAAGAATCACCGAAATCAGACCTAAAATGGCTGAGATATCAAGTCTAAAAAATTCCAAAAATAAAGATCACAAAAAGGGTCGTGGCAGAAGGTATTTCACGAAATTTACCTCAAACGGAGACCCCAAATCAGTTTCCGAACTCACCAACACAATCCTTGCGAAAAAACCCCCAAAATGGACCTTTGAATCACTAAAATTGGACTTAAAATGAGAGTTATGAAGGTTTGAAGTTGAGAAATGAGGCTGAAATGGCCTGCACCAGCTATATATATCAGCTGAAGAGCTGATTTCTTATGCCAACTTTAAAATCTCCAACTGGGTGCTCGAGTTTTGTTTGGAATTCGATAAAAATAAAAGAAATATGCTACCCCACTAAATTCGACATTCCAGACACAACGGCGTAGTCAAAATTTTCATCAAAGCTCATCTCAATTAAAAGTGGGTCCCACACCCAAAGGCCATTTTAAACCAAAATCCACCGATTGGATCGGAATGAGTCTAGGGGCCTCGAGAGTCGAAGGAAAGGTCGTTCTAGACAAAACTTGACATTTCGAGACTAACCGCACTGTCAGAATTTTCATTCTGACACCTTTTCCAAGAATGTTGACCAAAGTCAACCGCTTGCCAGTTTTCTAGGCTAAAATGCTAAAAATGGTTTAAACTCTCACCGAATTCCTCGGGACTCGAGTCAACCATGCTTGTAGCCTAATTTAGCCATTCTGGAGCTGAGGAATTGAATAAAAGTCACTTATTAAGCTTCAAGGCCTCTAAAACACATAAAGCTGCACAAAAGCTAAACGAACGACCAGGCGAACGAACTGTCAGTGCCAGCAAGTCATAAATGACTTGGGGTTGCTGTGGGAAAGCTCTAACCGACGAAAAGAAGGCGGGTACAGAGAAATGACCTGGAGGGTCATTAATATATCCACTACTAAAGGAGCCTTTTTCCGTGAAAGTAAGGATAATGATATACCTGAGGGCTCAAATAAGCTGGGGAACTACTCCCGCATCTCCTTCTAGGTCTCCTAGGTAGCCTCCTCCACTAGACGGTGTCGCCACTGGACCTTAACTATAGGAATGGACCAGGAACGGAGCTAACGAACATCTCTAGCTAATATGGTTACCTGCTCCTCAACAAAGCTCAGACTGTCATCCAACTCAACTGAATCGTACTGTAGCACATGAGACTCATCTGGAATATACCGGTGTTGTATCGATATATGAAATATCGGGTGTACAACTGAAAATGCATGAGTTAGGGCTAACTCATAGGCAACATCACCAACCCTCCTCAGGATCTCAAAAGGCCCAATATATTTGGGGCTAAGCTTGGCCCACCTGCCAAATATCATCAAGCCCTTCAAGGGCGACACCCACAAGAACACCCGGTCACCAACACCAAAACAAAAAGAACAACGCATGCGGTCAACATAACTCTGGTGCCTGCTCTGAGCTGTCCTCAGCCTATCCTGGATCACCCGAACTCTCGCCAAAGCCTCCTAGAGTAATTCTGTACTGTACGGCCTAAGCTCTGAGGACTCAAACAAACCAACTGGAGTGCAAAAATACCTACCGTATAGGGCCTCAAACAGGGCCATCTTAATGCTCGAGTGGTAGCTATTGTTGTACGCAAACTCTGCTAAGGGAAAAAATTGATCCCACTGACCCCCAAACTCCAACACATAGGCCAGCAACATGTTCTCCAAGACTTGAATAGTGCGCTGCGACTTGGCATCGATCTATGGGTGGAAAGCAGTGCTGGGATAAACCCTGGTCCCTAACTCTCTCTAAAATGCTCTCCAGAAACTTGATGTAAACTGAGACCCTCAATCTGATATGATGGAAAGTTTCACACCATGAAGACGGACAATCTCCTGAATATAAACACAGGCCAACTGCTCTGCACTGAATGTAGATCAAACTAGGAGGAAGTGAGCAGTCTTGGTCAATTGATCAACAATGGCCCAAAAACTATCAATGCCCATGGGAATCTGAGGCAATCCCATCACGAAGTACATGGTTATACGCTACCATTTCTACTCGAGAATGCGTAATCTATGAAACTCCCCACCAGGCCTCTAATGCTCGGCCTTCACCTGCTGGCAACTAAGAAAATAGGACACATACTCACCAATATCTCTCCTAATGCCATCCCTACAGTAATCCTGTCTCAAGTGTCGATACATCTTTGATGTGCCTAGATGAATAGCGTATCTGGAATCATGAGCCTCGTGAAGAATCAACTGAATCAATCCCCGAACTTTAGGAACACATAAACGACCGTAAAATTGAAGAACCCCATTTGAGCCTATAGTAGAGTTGCCACCATCACCCTTTAACACCCCGTCTCTAAGTGCTTCCAATGACTCATCCTTGTACTGTCTAGCACGTATCTGATGAAATAGTGAAGACTGAGCCTCGATAGAGGCCAATACTCGCCTGGAGTCTGAAATATCTAATATGATCATCTTGTTAGCTAGAGATGGAATATCTAAAGCCAGGGGCCGCTCCATGGTAGAAAAGTAAGCCAAGCTACCAATACTCCCTGCCTTTCGTCTCAAGGCGTCTGATACTACATTCGCCTTGCCCAGATGGTAGAGAATAAAGAGGTTATAGTTTGCTAGAAGCTCAATCCAGCATCGCTGCCTAGAATTAAGATCCCTCTGACTCATAATGTACTGTACGCTGCGGTGGTCGGTGTAAATCTCAGAGTGAACCCTATATCGGTAGTGCCTCCAAAGCTTGAACGCGAATACTACCGCCTCCAACTCTAGATCATGAGTGGGATAGTTACGCTCGTGTACTCTCAACTGTCGGAAGGCATAAGCAATAACCCGGCCCCGCTGCATCGAAACACACTCTAGACCAACACTCGAAGCATCACCATGTACGGTAAAGCCCGTTCCCTCAACTAGAAGAGTTAGGATAGGAGCGGTAGTAAGCAACTCCTTGAGCTTCCGAAAGCTCAACTAACACTACTCAGACCACACAAAAGTAACACCCTGGCATGTCAATCGAGTCACAGGTGCAACAATAGTGGAGAAACCCTCAACAAAATGCCTGTAGTATCGAGCAGTCCAATGAAGCTCCTAACCTCAGTCACAGAAGTGGGACTAGCCCAACCACGAATGGCCTCAATCTTCATCGGATCCAACATAATACCATCCTTGGACACTACGTGCCCCAGAAAAGTAACAGACTCTAACAAAAACTCACACTTTGAGAACTTGGCATAAAGTTGTTGGTCTCTCAAAGTCTGGAGAACAATCCTTAGATGTTGTGCATGCTCCTCTCTGCTCTGCAAGTATATAAGAATATCATAGATGAAAACTTTAATGAAGGAGTCCGAATAGGGCCTGAATACACGGGTCATCAAATCCATGAATGCAACATGGGCATTAGTCAGCCCAAAGGACATCACTAGGAACTCATAATGGCCATAACGAGTCCTAAATGTAGTCTTAGGGATATCTGCTGCCCTAATCCTCAGTTGATGGTACCTGGACCTCAAGTCGATCTTAGATAACGGTTCTTCACCATCACCTTGTTAAGCTGTCTGAAATCGATGCACATCCTCATAGACCCGTCCTTCTTCTTAACAAACAGAATGGTGGCACCCCAAAGAGGTACACTGGACCAAATGAATCCCTGATCCAAGAGACCCTGAAGCTAAATATATCAAGATCTTCAAGCTCTGTGTGGGCCATCCGATAGGGTGGGATTGAAATGGGCTTAGTGCCAGGCTCCAAGTCTATAGCAAAGTCCATATCTCTCTCCGGGGGTATGCCAGGCAAGTCAGCAGGGAATACGTCTTGATACTCACAAACTACCAGAACTGAGCCAACGGAGGGGACATCACAAGATACATCATGTGCATAAGCCAGATAGGTTAAGCACCCCCATCTACTAACCTTTGGGCTCGAACAGAAGAGATAATCCCAACTGGTGTGCGAATAAAAGACCCCTGCCATACCACCGGGCGTATGCCAGGCATGGCTAAGGTAACAGTCTTGGCATAATAATCCAAAACCACATTATGAGGGGCTAACCAATCCATGCCCAGGATGGTGTTGAAATCAATCATATCAAGCAGAATGAGGTCTGCCTAGGTATCCTGCCCCTGTAGAGTGACCACACAAGATCTACACACCTGATCCACTGCTAAAGAATATCCTACTAGAGTCGAGACACGCAACGGTGCTTCTAGAGGCTCAGGAGTCACACCAAATCGGGGTGTAAAATATATAGATACAAAAGGAATAAGAGTGAAATAAATGAGATTCCATGAAACCAATTTAGACATACGATGCACGAAAATGATGCAAAACAGGGAATATTTCTAACGACATCCTGTAGCTTCCCAAAAATAAGACATGAAAGTCTATGCACTGATCCGCATGACTCTACTAGACGTTAGTTCTGTACAAGTGTAATTGGTGAACCTCAGGCTCTAATACCAACTTGTCATGACCTGATTCCTTGAACTATGATGGAACCTACTATATCCCACCAGTAAGTACGCAAACCTGAAACCCAAAATAGCTAGTAATGGGTATAAGGGCAAAAACCAAGTGGCAAAAACAATAACAACAAAAAAGAATAAGGCAAGCCAAAAGAATACATACATAAGAACTGAGTCCCTCCTAGAACCTGGAAGTCACAAGTACAGATCCATACTAAGAGTACAAGTCTCAAAATTAGACCAACATACAAAAATTTATGCAACAACAAAGGACATGTCTCAAGTACAAAAGACGAGCCACAAAATATATGTTCAAAAGGAGATGACAATGATCTAGATGTTGTGCGCAACCTCGCCTTTGAATGTTGGCTGCTACTGGCTCGAAGTGCGGCGCTGATGACTGGTGCTCAGTCTTGCATCATGAAAATAGATGCAGAGTGTAGCATGAGTACCAAAACAATGGGTACCGAGTAGGAATCATAGGCCAATTGAGTAAGAAAGGTAAAAACAATAGGAAATCCTAGAATAAAACACAGACAAAGGTCACAAACAAGAAAAGTAAAGGTATGCACACGAGTGTAAGGCAAACAAGCCTAAGGTGACTACTATAACTGGGCCTCGATAAGCTCAGGAGGTACACTAGTGTGCAAATTGAAGTAAAAACTTGAATAGACCCCCATAAGTCCAACAAGTACACAGAGAAGATAAACTAAGACTAGAGGAGATTTGTAAAACTGAATCATTACAGAAATATTAATATTCCCAAGCTATGAAAAAAAGGAAACATAGAGCCTAGACCTCGAACCGCGGGTGAGTCTGCCTATAGTAGAAATGCCGATAAAGCCGAACTCTGCAAGGGATAAGATAGAGCCCGGACCTCAAACTGCGGATGTCGACTACCCGTATATAAAGTGATATAACCCAATGGGGGTCAGACTCTGTGTGTCGACTCCATTATAGGAGGGTAAATAAACAGCAATAGGAAGAAAAGAGCCCGAACCTCAAACCGTGGATGAAACCTCCTGTTAAGTTACCACGGCAGTGTAAAGCTTCCAAATAAGCCATCCAAGGATTCCCACATCTAAAATTCATGGGAAACTCTTTGTAATCATCTTCTATATCCTCTAACCATCATATAGTGACAATAGAACCGAACTGAAGCTGTATGTATCTCCAAACGGGTTCGGAGGGCGGTCAGAAATGCAGAAAGTTAGGATCATATGGAAATTATGGATGTTAAGGCCCCACATTTGAGTCACTTCCTATCTAAGGCTCATATCTATCAGACCCAAGTCTTCTTTATCAATCTACCAGGACCTAAGCCGCTCAAAGTCACACAGGGGCGGAAATAATATAATCTATCGGCTCTGAACAATCGTGAGTCTATGGCATCACTAGTCTAAGTCTAGACTAAGGCCAAACATGCTCAAATATAACTCATAAGTTAAAACTAGGCTAATCAAGGAACCAAGGATGTTCAAATATAACAATTCAAGTACCCGTTGAACCCGGAGACAACCTAAATATGAATTTCATCGAACATAGCATGCTAATCTAGTTCCCCGCCCCAATATTCATGTCAATCCACATACTCTCACACTTTCCGAGCCAATATAAAAGAAAAGGGAAGTCGTAGCCTAGCTGTAAGCCGAACACGTGTGCTCCAAACTAATCCGACGGAGCTTTTCCCTTCCGAACGGCCTCAGATCTCTTCCATGCTGTGAAAAACAGAATCACAATGTCGTTACGGTAATTTAGACACTAAATTCGCAAGAAACGGAGGAAGACCAATTTTGGGGTCAAAAATGGGGAAAGTGGGACTCGCGCAGGAAATTCCAGAACTAACCCCAATATTAGGTTCTAATCAGCTCCCTAAAATTGTGTTCCAAATTGGAACATAATTTGGGGCTTGGAACAGTCCCAACACGAACATGCAACGAAAAACCCAAAATTACGCTAAAAATGACCAACAAAAGCAGCTGTTATTTACAAGAAATTAATAGAAATGAGGGACCAAATGCTGAAACCAACCCCACCACAAGGATCCTCATGAAAACCCCATAATCTAGGCTCTTGAATCACCAAATTCGGAATTAAAATGGCCAAGAAATCATCGTAAAAAATTTCCCAAAAATTAGTCTTGAAAATGAGCTATAGCAGCAGCTAAAACATAATTCTTACATCCAACGAAGCTTCAAATACGAATTCCAACCACGTCAACGCATTCTCCTAGAAAAACTACTTCAGATTACCCCAAGAATCACCAAAATGGGACCTAAAATGGCTGACATATCAAGTCCCAAAAATTCCCAAAATCAAGCTCACAAAAAGGGTCATGGCAGAAGGTATTTCACGATATTTACCTCAAACAAAGACCCCAAATCAGTTTCCGAGCTCACCAACGCGTTCCTTGCAAAAAAATCCACAAGATGGACTGTTGAATCACTAAAATCGGACTTGAAATGAGAGATTTATAAAGGTTTGAAGTTGAGAAATAAGGCTGAAATGGCCTGCACCAGCTATATATATAAGCTGAAAAGCTTATTTTTTATGACAACTTTAAAATCTCCGACGGGGTTCTTGGGATTCATTCGGAAAATAAAATATACATGCTACCCTACTAAATTCGACACTCCAGACTCAATGGTGCAGTCAAATTTCCATCAGAGGTCATCTCGATAAAAAGTGGGTCCCACTCCCAAAGGCCATTTCTAATGACTAAGGGGCTCAGAATGAGTCTGGAGGCCTCGAGAGTCGAACCAAAGGTCGTTCTAGAACAAACTCGACATTCTGGGCTAACCGTGCTATCAAAATTTTCATTCGAACACGTTTTACAAGAATGTTGACCAAAGTTAACCGCTGGCCAATTTTCAACACTAAAATGCTAAAAATGGTTTAAACTCGCACCGAAAGCCTCGAGACTTGAGTCAACCACGCTCCCAGCCTAATTTGGCCATTCCGGAGCTGATGGAATTGTCAAAATTCTGTTATGAGGCCATTTTCCTGATTAACTGAGTAAAAGCCACTTTTCAAGCTTCAAGGCCTCTAAAACACAGAAAGCTGCACAAAATCGAAACGAACGACCAGGCGACCGATTTGTCAGTGCCAGTAAGTCATAAATTACATGGGGTGTCTGTAGGAAAGCTCTAACCTATGAAAAGAAGGCGAGTACACATAAATTACCTGGAGGGTCTTTACAATGCCAAAATGGATTAGGTCATTTTTCTTTCATGAATTCATCCCTCCTTCCACTTCAAATGGCTAAAGCTCAAGGTATCTTTCACCTTGGATAGAGGCTCCTCTGAATTTTCGTACAAGCTTCAATAACTCCATCAACTCGCTTCAGTTTACTCTCTTAGTCACAGGTTCAGTCAAGAAGAGGCCAAAAGATTTTTTATTCTTCGATTTGATAAAGAATGGAGGTTTGATTCAAAATTCAAACGAGTATTTACTCCTTTGAATCCCACTCGAATAGCAATAAGAGGAACCCTAGTTCGTCACTATAAATAACAACTCTTACATCCATTTTCAACCAAGCTCTTTTCCCTAGAAATCAACTTGAAACACTCCTTTATGCTCTCAAAAATTATCTTTTGTACTCTTTCGATCTCGACTAAAAATTCTGGTTTCGATGTTACTTGAGTTTGTCGTTATTTGAACGTAGGCCTTCGACCAACGCACCTCTGTTCACTGCCCAACAATAGGTAACACTCACCCCTTTCTTCCTCTATTTTTTTACTACGGTTAAAGTGCTATGTATACCTTAAGATATTTATATGTAAATATTAAATTTTGCTTATTTGGGATACACTGAAAGTAGTGTTTAAAATGTGATTGTGTTTCTCTCCCATATATTTAGAAATATTATGTAGGTTCTCATTTTCTTGTTTATTTTTAATTAAAAATGAGATTAAATATTAATATAAAAAGCATCTCAATGTATAAAATATTTTATGATAGGAGGGTTAGAAAAGAAACTGTAGCTAAGAAATGTGATTCATATAATCTAGCTAGTGTAAGAGTTGATTAAATAATATTAAAAGTCTATTTTGGGCATTTAGGGCCCAATTTACATGAATTAGGTGATTTTCAGACCATGAGAATTTGGAGATACAACTTTCGGATGATTTCTTTGCGAACCTTTAAGGAACCCTCTCTAGGGAGTTAGGGAAGCAATACATACACTCTTACAATTTTTAAAGTGCATTTTTGGTACTTAAGACTCAATTATAGGAATCCGACAATTTTATTAGTTTTTCATGTGTGTTAGCCCATAAATATTTTGATGATATGGCTTTCGAACATAGCGAAACCTTTATGGAACCTTCCCTAGGGAGTTGGGGAGTAGTACATACATTCTCACAATTTTTCAATCCATTTATAGCATTTAGGAGCCAATTTCTAGGAATTAAGCAAAAAAAAATTCAGATTTTCGTGTGCGTTAGCCAATGAATATTTTGGTGATATCACTTTCAAATAATATTTTTTAGAAAAACCTTTATGGAACCCTCCGTAGAGAGTTCGGGAAGCAGTACGTATAGTCTCACAATTTTGAGAGTCCATTTTATGCATTTAGGGGGTAATTTATAAGAATTAGGAGATTTTTTACCCATAAAGTTCTCGAGCAGCTGGATAGATCTGGAATGAGAACCAATCATCTATTTAATCACTTCGATGTTCTCCTTCATTTCTTCCAGCACTCTATCATGCTCATTTACCTTGTGGAGAATGATTGAGATCATTCCTTCGACATGTTTACCCTCATTGTCCTTAGGCCTTCTTTGCTCATGAGGAGGGATGTCTCTATCCTTCATTTTTCGTTGGACTTCGATCGCCACTATCTTTTTGGCCAACTCATCCATCAGAGTCATCAGTGCGGCCAACGTGAAGTCCTTCGCTACTTCTTGGTTTGTTTCAGCCATGTGATCAAGTAGTTGGAGTGCTATCACATATGGCTATTTTGCAATACCACTCGGAATGAATTGATTGGCCAACACCTTGTTTCCGGGACCAAGATTTCTGTAAAAACATTCCAGGAGGACTACATCGAGAATTTCATGAGTTGGGCATTGAACCAGCAGTGCTTTAAACCTTACCCACGACTCATAAATCTGTTCACCTTCCAATTGTTTGAAGGTTAGGATGCGATCACTGAACATCATCACTTATAACGGAGGAAAATCCATTTGTTCCCAATTACTGCCCCGACATGCTCACCTCCTCTATTTCAAAGCACAAGCACATAAAACAAAACTAAAAATTAAGTAAGTGTCACTATAAAAATTGAGCGATATGGCACTGCCTTGCGGAATCGTTTGGCGACTCGCCGACTGCTCCTTTTTATCGCCTATTTGATTTTCTCCTTCAGGGCTTAGCACACTGGAACGCTGGGAGAGATGAAGGCCATTCGGTGACTCGCCCAATGGTTTGGGCAGTTATCAGGTCTTCTTTTCTTCGTTCTTTCAGCTTCCTTGTTCGTTTTTGCTCTATAGTGTCTATGCTTTGTCTCTAAGTTCAAATACCTGAAATTCAATGATTTATATCAGTTATTGAGAAAAAATATGCATTCGAGGACACTAAATCTATTAATATTAAGCCCTAAATGAGTCCAAATCGTGGGCTCATCAATAGCCATGAATATTTTGGTGATATGGCTTACGGACGATATATTTGCGAAAACTTTATGGAACTCTTCGTAGGAAGCTGTGGGAGTAGTACGTATAGTCTCACAATTCTTAGATTCTATTTTGGTCATTTAGATGCAAGTTTACCGGAATTGGGTGATTTTTTTTCAGTTTTTTGTATGTGTTATCTGATCAATCTTTTTGTGATATGGTTACTGGATGATTTCTTAGTAAACACTTTATGTAACCGTCCATAGGTATTTGGGAGAGCATATGTATAGTCTCACAATTTTAAGAGTTCATCTTGCACATTTAGGGGACATTTTACATGAATTAGGACATTTCTTAGTTTTTCATGTGTGTTAGCCAATGACTATTTTGGTGATATGGCTTCCTAATTTTGTGAAAACTTTACGGAGCCCTCCATAGGGAGTTGGTGGAGTAGTACGTACAGTTTTATACTATTTAGAGTCCATTTTTGGCATTTAGGGGAAAATTTACAAGAATTAGACGATTTTCTCAGTTTTTCGTGTGTGTTAGCCCATGAATATTTTCTTTATATGGCTTCGAGATGATTTCTTTGTTAAACCTTTACTAATACTACATAGGGAGTTGGGTTAGAAGTATGCACATTATCACAAGTTTGACACTCCATTTTTGGCATTTAGGGGCCAATTTATAGGATCTAGGTGATTTTGTCATTTTTCGTGTTTGTTAGACATAAATATTTTGATGATATGGCTTCGAGATGATTTCTTTTTGAAACCTTTAGAGAACCCTTAATAAGCAGTTGGGGGAGCAGTACGTACAATCTGACAATTTTAGAATACATTTTGGTCATTAGCAATTTATAAGAATTTGGCGATTTTCGCATTTTTTTCGTGTGTTAAGTAAGCCCATTAATATTTAGTCATGAAATAACATGCTTGATACCAACTTTTTAAACAAGTCAAAATATTCTATTTAGATATTCAAATCAGGCTTGTTCGATTGAAACATGATTTAGATAGAATGTCTAAATGTAATATTTTGATAAGTTTAACAATTTATTTATGTATTAAGCCGAAAAAACCCTCTATATTTGATAAAGCAATTAGGGTTGTTTATCGAACTGTCATGACCCCGACCGTCATGATTGGCACCCACACTAACTCTTCGGTGCGAGAACCACTACTACAACCAAACCCAAGCAACTAAACCAAAACTAAGACATTTAAGTTACGGAAGCAAGTTAAATACTAAGGAAATAAATAGGGAGTTCCCATAAACTCCAACAAAAGTCTAACAACGAAGTAAACAATGCAGAAGAAATAACCTAGAACCTGAAAGTCAATGTACCAAAACATATAACAATGAACCAAGTCTAAACAAGAAGGGATACAACACCAACTAATGTACTAATAACTAATAGAACTGTCTATGCCCGAAATGTGGATAGAGACGAAAGGACAACTCATGGTAGCCCGTAAGAATTGGCTCTCCCTTTATTTCGAACAACGATCACTGATTTCCTAAGCGAGGTTTGTCAGTAGCCACTGGAAGATGCCCTGTACTCAATAAAAATATGAGCAACTGCAGTATCAGTACACAACCGCAGTGTACTGGTAGGATCACGCGGTTATCCCACTAAGTGTAACATACATAAGTCAAACAACAATTTAATCATATGCATATATCGAACATATACAATATCATCAACATTTACGAACAACGAACATCTTCACATATCTCAAAAATACACATTTATGACAAGCCATTGGTCCTCTCATGGAACCCAAACCCAAACAATTAGCATACCGGAATGTGGTACCCAATCCAATGATTATGTCAAAACGTGGCAACCGATCCCATATTTATGCCGGAACGTGGCAACCGATCCAAGTTAGGTATGCCAGAACGTGGCAACCGATCATTCAGCACACCACAATCAAAATCACAAGTATATCCTCAAGATCATACAATTAAGTCATGATTTCATGGTAACCATCATTGATCTATCTCATTTACAACAAGTGTGATCAATAATGCAACATTCATATACATACATGTATCATAATATAGCAAGAACAAACATACATCAGACAATCATAGAATCACAACCATCACCTACTTCGAAACACGCTCGAAACCCTAAGAAACTTGATCCTTCCCTTTTTCGAATTTGTTCCGCTTGTTCTTGGTCTACAAATAATCAATATAATACAGGAATCAATAAACAATCACTAATTACCCGAATTACTAACAATTATATGAACCCGAGATCAAACCCATGATCCTAATTATCCAAATTAGGGTTGTTTCCACCATAGAATCAATAACAAAACCCTCTGCCATAAGTATTCACCCATTCTATTATGTTCTACGGATCAAAAAATGGATTCGGGGAGTGAAAATCTTACCTTTAGCCTCAAGAATGGTGAAAAATGAGTAGGAGTAACCTCGGGTTCGTCCTTTAGCTCTAGAAGTCGAGAAGTGCATGATAAGGTCGTTTAGGGGTTTATTAATGACCTTAGGTAACATCGAGCCCGCCAGAGCGGCCCTCATCCTACTGTAGCGGCCTCGCTAAAGCGGCTAAAAATCCCCCGCCAAGGAGTCTTGCATGAACCAGTGAGCTATTTTAATAATTACAAAATCCCCATTTCACAACACACCTCTAACCCACGACGCTCAGAAAATATCCTTCACACTAAGATCGATTCTGGGAGTTCTACTCACCAGTATTCAATTCGATATAGTCGTACGGGTTTCTTAACGAGTAATCAAACTACTCATGTAGTCAAAATCATAATTAACTCACCCGATTGTTACCAGATTTCCCTGCACCTTAAAGACTTCAAATTCGTCCAAATCTGGAGAAGGTTGTGAAAATCCAAATACTACGAAAAAGTTTTCCACCCCCAGATATTCCCCCATTGGCTTTTCTATAATGATGGGGACAAGTCGTTACAATAGATACCAATTTACCCATCACACATCCCCGAGTGACAAAACTTAGGAAAATAGGCTAAGGAAAGAATGAAGTAGTACTTGAATCGACGAACAATTGGGGATTCTTGTCTCGCATATCCCTCTCGATTTCCCAAGTACCTTCCTCAACTGGACGATGCTTCCATTGAACTTTCACGGACTTAATCTCCTTGTTCCTCAACTTGCGCACATCACGATCAAGAATTGTAATCGGCTCCTCCTCTTATTGGAGGTCTTTGTCTAACACAATTGAGTCTCACTTTATGATAGAATCCCCGTCACCATAATATCTCTTCAGCATGGACATATGAAATACTAGATGAACTCTCGATAGATTAGGGGGTAAAACCAATCTATATTCTACCGGTCCTATACATTCAATAACCTCAAAGAGACCAATGTATCACGGACTTAGTTTGCCCTTCTTGCCAAATCTCATCACCCCTTTCATGGGTGATACTTTAAGAAGAACATTTTCGATGGTTTAGAACGCCATGTCTCTTACCTTATGATTTGCATACTTCTTTTGCCTACTCTGGGCTACTAAAAGCTTAGCTTTAATGCCCCTCACCTTATCTTGAGCATCTTTCACTAAATCTACTCCCAAAGGTTTCACATCTCCAGCCTCAAACCATCCTATGGGTGATCTACATCCCCTCCCATAGAGTGCCTCAAATGGTGTCATATCTATGTTGGAGTGATAACTATTATTATAGAAGAACTTTCACAAAGGTATGAATTTATCCCAATGCCCTCCAAAATCAATCACACATGCTCTCAACATATCTTCTAACACTTGGATAGTCCTCTCTGACTGTCCATCTCTCTGTGGATGAAAGGTTGTACTAAAAATGAGTTGTGTGACGAATTCATCATGCAATTTCCTCCAAAACTTGGATGTGAATTGGGTACCACAGTCTGAGATGATACAAAGAGGCAACCCATGCAACCTCACTATCTCTTTCACATAAACTTTAGCCAATTGTTGAGCATTATAATCTATTCTTACCGAAATAAAATGGGTTGACTTAGTCAATCTATCAACCACTACCCAAATAGAATCAAACTTCCCCAAAGTCTTGGGAAGACCAACCACAAAATCTATGGCTATCCTTTTCCACTTCCATTCAGGATTTGGCATTCTTTTAACAAAACCTGTAAGCCTTTGATATTCATATTTCACTTGTTGACAATTTGGAAACTTCGCCACAAACTCCTCTATATCCTTCTTCATGCCCGGCCACCAATAAATTCGCTTGAGATCTCGATACATCTTGGTCTCATCCGAATGAATAGAATATCGCGAACCATGAGACTCTGCCAACAATTTCTCAATCAAGTCATCTATACTAGGAACACATGTTCTCCCTTTAAAATTGAGCACACCATCCCCATCAAGAGTGCTCTCTTGTGCCATACCATTCACAATCTTCTTCCTAAGGTCCTCCAAATTCTCATCCTCAAATTGTTTGGCCTTGATCTCATCAATGAATGTGGCCCTCACTTCAATGCTAGCTAACACCTCACCTCTTTCTGAGATGCCCAACTGCATGAACTTAGACTCTAAGGTATGAATTTCCTTAGCCAAAGGTCGCTTGGATGCACTCAAGCAAGCTAAACTACCCATACTCACCGCTTTTCGACTCAAAGTGTCTGCCACTAGATTAGCCTTACCCAGATGGTATTGAATGGTGACCTTATAATCTTTAAGTAACTCCATTCACCTTCGCTGTCTCAAATGCAAATCCTTTTGAGTGAACACATGCTGAAAACTACGATGATCAGTAAATACCTCACATTTAACACCATAAAGATAATGCCGCCATATCTTAAGAGCAAATACTACCACTGCCAACTCCAAATCATGTGTTGGATAATTTCTCTCATGCACCTTCAATTGGCGCGATGCATAGGCTATAATATTCTCACCCTGCATTAACACCGCACCCAACCCAGAATGAGAAGCATCACAAAAAACTATAAAATCCTTACCTTCCACCGGTAATGCTAGAATATGTGTGGTGGTCAGGAGAGTCTTGAGCTTTTGAAAGCTCTCCTCACAATTTCCGGTCCATTCAAATGGTATCTCCTTTTTGGTTAAATTAGTCAAGTGAGTATCAATAGAAGCAAAGTTCTTCACAAATCGACGATAATAGCTAGCGAACTCCACAAAACTCCTAACTTAAGTCACATAACTTGGTTGAACCCAATTCTTAACCAGCTCAATCTTTTGAGGATATACCATAACCCTTTCTTTTGAAACTACATGTCCCAAAAATTCCATAGAATTCAACCAAAATTCACACTTAAAAAATTTCGCATATAACTTTTTCTTCCCAAGAACACCCAAAACAATACGAAAATGGTCGGCATGCTCTTCCTCACTTTTCGAATAGACCAAAATATCATCAATAAAGACTATGACAAAAGAATCAAGAAATGTCTTAAACACTCTATTCATTAAACTCATAAAAGTTGCAGGCGCATTAGTCAAACCAAATGAGATAACTAGGAATTCATAGTGCCCATAGCAAGTCATAAACGCCGTCTTAGGAACATCCTCATGCCTAATTTTTAATTGATGGTAGCCAAACCTTAGATCAATCTTAGAGAAAACTGATGCACCTTGCAATTGGTCAAAAAGATCATCTATTCGAGGAAAAGGATACTTGTTTTGAATAGTGACCCTATTCAATTGCTGGTAATCTATACACATTCTCATACTGCCATCCTATTTCTTAACAAACAAAAATGGAGCACCCCATGGGGAAGCACTAGGATGAATAAATCCCTTATCAAGAAGCTCTTGGATTTGAGCCTTAAGCTCTCTTAATTCTGTTGGAGCTGTGAGATATGGAGGGATAAAAATGGGGCGGGCACCAGGTTCTAAATCAATGCAGAAATTTGTATCTCTATCTGGAGGCATACCAAGCAAGTCATTAGGAAACACTTCTCTAAATTCTGACACCACAAGAATAGACCCAATGGAAGGGGCCTCAATCTCAACATCCCTAATAAGAGCCAATGAAGCCAAACAACCCTGCCCTATCAATTTCTTAGCCCAAATTGAGGATATGATCTTAGTTCACTTAGGCTTGTACACCCTTTCCCACTCGAAGTTTTCCCTTCCCGAAATCTCTAGAGTTACGGACTTAGTATTACAATTAATCACATCATAATAAGAGGACAACCAAGTCATGCCTAAGATTATATCAAAATCAGTCATATCCAAAATCACCAAATCAGCCCAATTATGAAAACCCATAAAACAAAATAGGACAAGCATGATAGACATGGGTAACAATGACTGACTCTCCAACTAGTGTAGAAACACGGATAGAGGCAACAAGTATATCACAAATCGTATCAAACTTCAAGGCAAATCCCACAGATACATAAGAAAAAGTAGAACCCGAATCAAACAACACATTAGCCATCCGGTCACAGATAAGAATAGTACCTGTGATCATCTCGTCAGATGCTTCTGCCTCATTCTTGCTTGGAAATGCATAATACTGAGCCCTATTATCTAGACAAACCACTTCCCTGCCTGGTTGCACATTACCTTTGCCTGCATTACCATTACCTCTATCTTCATGGTCTCGTTGATTACCTCATCACCTACCTTGTGGACGTCCCATACCATTATTACCATTCCCCGCGGGTACCACTGCTCTAGACTGCTGTTGCACGGAATCTAACATACGTGGGTGGGGACAATATCTCCTCATATGCCCAGGTTCACCACAGTTGTAACAAGTACGATCAAAAGACGGTCTTCCACCCGTCGAAGGCGCGACTCTCTGGCTATCCTAAAAATTATGAGATGGAGTTTCCGAGTAACTACCTATAAAGGCGGGCATAGCACACTGAATTGGCTTGGCTAGAGGCGTTTGCCTTTCGGACCGCTTGGAATAAGAACCTTTAAAGTTACCCGAGTTCTTGGCCCGTTTTGCCTATGCCTTAGTTTGACCGTCTCAGCTCACCCCCTCCACCTTCTTAACATAATTTGTTACCTCATTGAAGCTCCTCCCTGCAGAAGTCATATGAACAGATAATACTTGTAACTCTGAATTTAGTCCCCTAATAAATAACCGGATTCTCTCTTCCTCAGTAGTAACCAATTTAGTAGCATATCTATACAGAGCATGGAACTGGCCTCATAAGCAGCCACAGTCATACCATCTTGCTCCAAAGCCATGAACTCATCCTTTTTGTGATCTCTCAAAGTCCTAGACACATACTTTTCTAGAAATAGAGCATGAAATTAGGTCCAAGTAAGTGGAGGTAAAGTAGAAAATCTACATTCCATATAAGCTCTCCACCACTCCTTTGCCTCATCTTGAAGTTGAAAGGACACAAACTCAACCCCATGCTGATGGACAATTCTAACTTATGAAGCCTCTCATAGCAATCTAAGATGAACTCCAAAGCATCCTCATTCTCAAAACCAAGAAACATATGAGGCTTTAGTTTCAAAAACATAGTCAACATTTCATGCTCATTCTCAGTCATAACAGAACCCAACGAAGGACGAAAGAAAGCATCGTTACCTCCCGTTCCACCCACCTTGGGCGCAGTGCTAGCGATAAGAGGATTAGTAAGAGCTTGAGTTGCTTGAACAGAAGGAAGCACTCTAGTACCAACCAACCCTTTCAAGAATGACATGATCTGTCTAGCTAACACTGGGTCTATGGGGGGAACATTGGTAGTCTCGGCCTGCACCTCCTTCTCTTGTCCCACATCCTCAACATTCTCAACATCAACATTCTCCTCTTCAGTATCTCCATGATGCACATGAGGGTTCTCATTCATAGGAGCATTCGCAACAGAAGCTCTATTTCCAAAAGGCGCTACTCTTCCACGACCTCTACCCCTGCCTCGACCGTGACCTCACGCTATAGATTCCTCAGCTGGAGCATTGACGGGAGCTACGGGCCTAACACCGTTGAATCTAGTATTAACCATCTACGGACATAAGAGTGAAGGAGGTTAGATAGCAATTCGAATCGTCAGATACCAATTAGAATCAAGTCATCGCACGAAAGGAGATAAGAGAAAACAAATAGATTTGCTAAAGTCCTATAGCCTCCCGAAGAAAAGGAAAGGTGTCCGCGAGACTTTAGTAGACTCGTTTTGGTACATTGAGATCAATGAACCTAGGCTCTGATACCAACTTTGTTACGACCCCGACTGTCGTGATTGGCACCCACACTAACTCTCTGGTGGGAGACCCACTACTACAACCAAACCCAAGCTACTAAACCAAAAATAAGGAATTTAAGTTACGAAAGCAAGTTAAATACT
Source organism: Solanum acaule (assembly GCA_036250505.1). NCBI lineage: Eukaryota > Viridiplantae > Streptophyta > Magnoliopsida > Solanales > Solanaceae > Solanum > Solanum acaule. The sequence goes on along the minus strand of JAJOOR010000485.1, from coordinate 63,138 downwards.
AAAGAAATAAATAGGGAGTTCCCATAAACTCCAACAAAAGTCTAACAAAGAACTAAACAATCTGGAAGAAATAACCTCAAACTTGAAAGTCACTGTACCAAAACATCTTACAATGAACCAAGTCTAAACAAGAAGGGATCCAACCCCAACTAATGTACTAATAACTAATAGAACTGTCGAAGTCTGAAATGTCAACATAGACGAAAGGAGAACTCATGGCAGCCCAAAATAATTGGCTCACCCTTGAATTTAAATGACAATCATAGATCTCTTAAGCGAGGTCTGTTAGTAGCCGCTTAAAGATGCCCTATACTCAACAAAAATAAGAGCAAGTGCAGTATCAGTACACAACTGCAGTGTACTGGTAGGATCACATGGCTGTCCCACTAAGTGCAACATACATAAGTCAAACAACAATTCAATCACATGCATATATCGAACATATACAATATCATCAACATTTACGAACAACGAACATCTTCACATATCTCAAAAATACACAATTATGACAAGCCATTGGTCCTCTCATGGAACCCAAATCCAAACAATTAGCATACCAGAATGTGGTACCCGATCCAATGATTATGTCACAACATGGCAACTGATCCAAGTTAGTTATGCCAGAACGTGGCAACTGATCCATTCAACACACCACACCACACTCAAAATCACAAGTATATCCTCAAGATCATACAATTAAGTCATGATTTCATGGTAACCATCATTCATCTATCTCATTTACAACAAATGTGATCAATAATGCAACATTCATATACATACATGTATCATAATGAAGCCAGAACAAACATACATCACACAATCATAGAATCACAACCATCACCTACCTTGAAACAAGTTTGAAACCCTAAGAAACTTGATCCTTCCCTTTCCGGATCCGTTCCACTTGTTCTTGGTCTACACACAATCAATATAATACGGGAATCAATTAAAATTCACTAATTACCCAAATTACTAACAATTTTATGAACCCTAGATCAAACCCATAATCCCAATTATCCAAATCTGGGTTGTTTCCACCATAGAATCTATAACAAAACCCTCCCCCACCAGTATCACCCATTCTATCATGTTTGACGGATCGAAAAACGGATTCGGGGAGTGAAAAGCTTACCTTTAGTCTCAAGAATGGTAAAAAATGAGTAGGAGTCGCTTGGGGTTTGTCCTATAGCTCTAAAAGTCGAAAAGTGAATAATAAGGTCGTTTAGAGGTTTATTAACGACCTTAAGTCGCGTCGAACCCGCTATAGCAGCCCACATCCCGCTGTAGCAGCCCTGCCAGAGCGGCCAAAAACCCCCGCCAAGGCGGCTTGCACGAACCAGTGAGCTATGTTAATAATTCCAAAATCCCCATTTCACAACACACCTCTAACCCACGACGCTAAAAAAATACCCTTCATGCTAAGATCGATTCCAGGAGTTCTACGCACCCGAATTCAATTCCGTAAAGTCATACGGGTTCCATAACGAGTTATCTAACTACTCATGTAATCAAAATCATAATTAACTCACCAGATTTTTACCAGATTTCTCTTAACCTTGATGATTCTGATTTTGTCCAAATCTGGACAAGGTTGGGAAAATCTAAATACTACGAAAAAGTTTTTCGGCCCCAAATTTCCCCCCATTGAATTTTCTATAAAAACGGGAACAGGTCGTTACACGAACAGATTGGGCAGATAATTTCTTTTAACGGTTTGGATTTTCGGATATCGGTTTTTAAATTTATTAATCTGTTAGTCGATCTATAAGATATTGGTTGGTTTGGTAATGGATTAGCAATTATCTGACGGTTATCATGTGGTATATTGGTTAGCCTCTAATTTCTATGATATCTTTTTTTCGATTAACGCACCTTACAAAAAGGATGACTTTTAACCAATAACAAGATAAAAAGGATAAATTGATCCAAAATTTCAACTTGTTGTCACATTTTCATTGTCCATTTGAAGCATCTTTGTAAATGACTCGATAAATTGTTGCATACGTTTCATGTACATATCCTCAGTGCTTTTACGAGTTTTCTAACTTGCACTTTATTCTTTAAAGAAAAATAGATAGCAATAGGAAAGTCAATAGATTTTCATGGCTTTATGGGTTTAGCCTTTAAGATTTAGGACTAATAAAAGAAAAATATATGATTATTGTTATATATTATGGTAAAGTATTAAATGAGGGTAATATACCAAGAATAAAAATGTAAGTATGGTACTGCTTAACCGATTAACGATTTACCCAATAAGGATATTGAATAATCCGTACCCATATCGATAAGTCGTTATTTAATAAATTTTAATTCATTCCCCAACCATTTATTCGATAACCCAATACCAATAAGCCATAAGCCAATTTTGTGGTTGGCTTATTGGTTACTATTCGATTTTGAACAACCCTAAAAGCAAGGAAGGAAAGCATGATACCAAACAAATTCTTACATCACATGTCCAAATAAGTGCATAAATCCAAATATTATAATTCCAACACAAAAATGAAAAATTGATATGGGTAATTTAAGAGACACCTAAGGTAGAATATCAGCTTGAAGGTAATAACTTTGTACTCTTCAAAAGGAGATTAGTTACATGCATGCATATGCTTTATGCAAAAAATGATGAAAAGATATGCATGCACCTAATATTAAAAACAAAAAGAAACTCAAGTATGATATTTAAAATCCCTATATTATAATTCCCACAAAAGAATCTAGTAGAACTTGTTTGCAAAACAAATGATCCCTTAGGTTTTTGGGCTCAATTTCAAGCAAGGAATTGATAATATGGGTAAATCGAAGGCCAGTAACAAATAAAAAAAAACTTATCTACCTTCTACATTTCTACAAGGTAGAGTTTCTCGAATTCTGAAATTTCTGCCTCTTTGTTCCCAACACCTTTTAAAGTTATTCTTTAACCTCTACAATAGAATTTCAAACACACAAAGCTTTTTGTTTGGAAAACAAGTTGCGACCTTGTTGCCTTCCTTTTCCTAACATACTTCAAAGCTACAGTTGTCACGCCCCGAGATTACTCCCAAGATGCGAACACGGGACCTAAGACCACAAGTGATCCCAAGCTAACCCTGCTGGTATGATCATGAGCATACTAAATATAATAATCTGATGCGGAAGCTAAATCATAAATAAAATTAAAAGATGGTAAATACCTATATAATATAACTGAGATGAATGAAAAATGATAAGTTTAATACAATAGAAAAATTAACTAATAACCAAGCTGAATCAAACTCTGAGGACTCATCACTGATTCTGCTGAACTGGAGATCGGCAATCGATTTAAGCGTGATCTGGATGCTGAGAACCTGAACCTACATCAAGAGAAGATGTAGCGCACGTGTGCGTCAGTACTTGAAAGGTACGGAGCATGCAGGCTAGAGTAAAGTTGAAATAACATATAACTGAACAAATCATTAAAGCAATAAAATAACCTGAACATGATATAAATATTGAATACTAAGCTAACTGAATGCAATGACCAATTTATAACATGCTGAGACAGAAATACTAAATATACTGATACATGGTCAATGCACTAAATTCTGACTGAACTGTGGGAGCTAATAATAACTGATAATAAAACCACGTGAGCTAAATGTGGAGTCTGATGTATACGCCCTATCGAAAGGATCCAATATACCCTGCCAGAGGTATAGAGGCATACTGGCGTGACCAATGAAATGATGCCCACAGAGGGGACTTACAACATACGTGGCTAGTAGTTCTGGCACTATTTGGGTACGTTGAACCCTAGTCCAACTTGGTACTAGCTACTCCTAATGGATTAAGTGATTAACACATTATGACTGAATTTCTGTAAGTTATGGGATAGCTTAGACTGAACATGCAAACTGAGTATGCAACAATTGAACTGATATTGATGCATTAATAGTTGAGGCATGTATAACTAAATAACTGAAATAACTGACCTAGCATGTGTAATTCAAGAACTAAAGAAATACATAGCTAGGATTCTGGAATTCATGCAATAAACTGAATATTAACATACTAATCTGATTTGGATCATTTTAACAACTAAGAACCCAATAATTCTAACATTCAAGAAACTCTAGGTCTAGTTGTAATAAGGGAATCAAGAAACTAACTGAAAACATGGGACCTAATGGGTGAAAGGAATTCACTAGTGAAATCCCACATACCTGGTGATGAATTTCACGGAGAAATCCTTTGATTTCTGGGCTAGAACTGAAGAAAACTTGTTGCGTTCTTAGAGTTAGGGCTGGTCGACTTTTACTACTCTCTTGCTTCTAATTTTCTAAGTTTTGATTAATGATGTGACTTAGGTAAGTTCTAGTTATGTTTCTAGGCTTAAACTGACTAAAACCTCATAATTTAGGGTCTGAACGACGTAGCGTAGGGATCCAACGAAATAGGAAAAGACCAAAATATCCCTGACTTAACTGTTGTCGGAGTGACCGAGGGACGGTACCTGGGGGCTTTAGGTCAACCTATAGTCTATAAATTGGGGTCGTAGGTCAAGTCTGCTCGAAAGGGCTTCACTAAACTGAGCATAACCTTTTACTCGGAGGTTGGATTTTAGCAAACTCGGTGGTGTTGGAAAGAGGATTCAATTATATATCATATCGTAAGTCATGCGACACATAATTTATTTTGTGATGGGAGTGCTGACCATTTGAAGTTGACTCAATTAGCAATCTCCCCATAATTTGTTGCTGGCCTTCACTAACGATTAGACCTATAGACCGTGGATCGAACGACGGTCCATGTTGGTCGGCCATCATTTGCGTCAGAGCCTAGGTAAAGGCGACCTTGATCCACGGACATAAACCACGGTCTGTGGTCTGGCCTACAAACCATGGGTCGAGACTTTGCCGATTTTTGAGATAGGTTAGGGGAGGCGTTGCAGTGATGAACCACGGACCACTAGCAAGGGTTGTGGTCTGAACTACGGTCCGTGGGTGGAAACCGTGAGTTGCACCTGCAACTTCTCAAAATCTGCATTTTTGGTCTGTTTTGGATACGGGGTGGTACATTATCTCCCCCTTGGGACCATTCTTCCACGAATGAAGACTAAACTAGCTGAGTAGGGAGGGTAAGAGCTGCAAACCCTACTACTAAGCACTGGAAAATAATTTTTGACTGAACTGAGTTCCAAGAACATGCAAATACGCTAAAAATGCAAGGCTGACTGAAGTAACAAAATACTAAGATTGAATTAGCGTATGAATAACTGAAAAACTGAAGAGGACCTATTACCTCAAGCTGGAATGGAATTGGAAGGAAAGAGGTGAGGATACTTGGACTTCATGGCTGCTTCTGCTTCCCAAGTAGCTCCCTCTATGAATTGGCTCCTCCACAAAACCTTGACTGAAGGGACTTCTTTGTTTCTCAACCTTTTAACCTGACGATCGAGAATCTCAACTGGTACAAGCTTATATGAGAGACTATCTTTCACGGCCACACTATCTAATGGCACTATGGATGCTGGATCACCCACACACTTCTTCAAAAGTGAAAAGTGAAAAACCGAATTCACTGCTGCTAATTCGGTTGGTAACTCTAACTCATAAGCCACTTTACCAATCCTCTTCAAAATCTTGTAAGGGCCTACATATCTAGGACTGAGCTTCCCTTTCTTGCCAAATCTCATCACCCTTTTCATAGGTGACACTTTCAGGAAAACCCACTCATCAACTTGGAACTCTAATTCCCTTCTTCTTACATTTGCATAAGACTTCTGGTGACTCTGGGGAATCTTAAGTCTATCTTTAATAAGTTGTACTTTCTCCATAGCATCAACAGACTGGATTTGGTCCTATCAAGGCTGGTTCACATACTTCAAACCAACCAATTGGAGATCTACATCTACGCCCATACAATGCCTCATAAGGGGCCATCTGGATACTAGAATGGTAACTATTATTGTAGGCGAACTCAATGAGAGAAAGGTGATCATCCCAACTCCCCTCCAAATCGATCACACAAGCTCTCAACATGTCCTCTAAGGTCTTAATTATGTTTGGCCATCCGTCTGGGATGAAATGTTGTGCTAAGATTAACCTGAGTACCAAGACCTTTCTGAAATGACTTCTAGAAATGAGAGGTAAACTGAGGACCTCTATCTGAGATGATAGACAAAGCAACCCCATGCAACCTCACAATCTCATTAATGTAAAGCTTGGCATAATCCTCCACCGAATGTGTAGTCTTGACCACCAAAAAGAAAGAAGACTTAGCAACTCTATCAACACGTCTAGGAGTATGAGGTAAACCTGTGATGAAGTACATGTTGATCACTTCTCACTTCCAAGTAGGAATGTCAATCACTTTAGTCATAACTCCTGGTTTCTGATGTTCTACCTTGACTTGCTCGCAATTAGGGCACTTAGCCACAAAGTTTGCTATATCTCTTTTCATACCATTCAACCAAAAGATCTCCTATAGATCAGGTTACATCCTAGTGGCACCTGGATGAATAGAATATATGGAATTGTGGGCTTCTGACAGAATATGTTGTCTCAATTCACCCACATCAGGAATACACAATCTACCCTCATAGCGAAGTACACCATCTCCCCCTTGGGAGAAAACCTCCACTCTATGATTGTGGATTGCATCCTTAAGTTCAAGCAAGATTGGATCACTATCTTGATTTTCCTTAACCTCACCTACCAAAGATGATTTTGACCCATTCTGAACTGTGACACCATTATCTGATATGCTCATAAGGAGAACTCCCAAGCGAGCAAGCCTGTGAACATGCTTTGCTAGTTCTTTGCTTTCTTCCTCAACAAGGGTTACACTACCCGTAGATAGTCTGCTACTACATTCTCCTTACCAGGATTGTAATGCACACTCATATTATAATCCTTAAGGAACTCAATCCATCTCCTCTGGCGAAGATTCAACTCTTTCTGGGTGAACACATATTGAAGGCATCCAAACCCTCTGGTTGAGTCAAAATAGGAGATGTAGTTAACTTGGTTTTCAGTTCTGCGAAGCTATTTTCACAATCATCTGACCATTGAAACATCACCTATTTCTGAGTCAACTTAGTCAATAGAGAGGCTATGGATGAAAATCATTCCACAAACCTTCTGTAATAACCTACTAGACCCAAGAAACTTCTGGTCTCTGTAGGAGAGGTAGGTCTGGGCCATTGTTTCACCACTTCTATTTTCTGAGAATCCATTCGGATCCCTTCGCTGGATACTATATGCCCAAGGAAAGCAACAGATTGTAACCAAAACTCACATTTGCTAAACTTAGCGAATAACTGGCGATCTTTGAGAGTTTGCAGGACAACCCTCAAATGACTCGCATGTTCTTCCTCATTCTTAGAGTAAATGAGGATATCATCAATAAAGATGATAACGAACAAGTCCAAGTACTGCTTGAACACCCTGTTCATCAAATCCATGAAAGCTGCAGAAGCATTGGTTAGTCCAATTGACATAACTACAAATTCATAATGACCATACCGAGTTTTATAGGATGTTTTTGGAATGTCAATATCTTTGACTCTAAGCTGATGATAACCGGATCTGAGGTCTATCATTGAGAAATGACTAGAACCTTAATGTTTTTCAAACAAGTCATCAATCCTAGGGATGGGATACTTATTCTTGATTGTGACTTTGTTCAACTAGCTATAGTCAATGGACATTCTGAGAGAACCATTTTTTTTCTTAACGAACAACACTATTGCACCCCATGGCGAAATACTAGGTCTGATGAAGCCCTTATCTAGAAGGTCTTTCAACTGCTATTTCAATTCCTTAAGCTCATCTGGAGCCATTATGTAAGGAGGAATAGAGATAGGCTGGGTATCTAGAAGGAGATAAATTCCAAAGTCGATTTCTTATCAGGAAGAACTCCAGGAAGATCTTCTGGAAACACTTCTGGAAACTCATTAACCACAATAACTGACTCAAGAGTTAGGATTTTAGAGCGTGAATCCTTAACCCGAACTAGATGATAGAGATAACCCTTAGAGATCATCTTTCTGGCCTTAAGGTAAGAAATGAATTGACCTATAGGCGCTAAGCTACTACCCTTCCATTCTAGGATTGGCTCATCTAGATATTGAAAACGAACAATCTTAGTTCTACAATCGACTGAGGCATAACAAGAATGTAACTAATCCATGCCTAGAATGACACTAAAGTCTACCATTTCTAACTCTACAAGATCTATTGAGGTGACTTTCTGGGAGATTGTGGCAGGGCCATTTCTAAATACCCGTCTAGCTATAACTGGTTTACCGACTGGAGTAGAGACTGAGAAGGGTTCTAAGAGAGTTCCTGGATTGACACCTAAGATTACTACTATATAGGAGTCACACAAGATAAAGTAGCCCCTGAATCTTTCCATTGAGTGTACCACATGTGAGCCACATCCTTAAGCTAGTAGGATGCCAACTCAACCCTACCATTACCAGTCACTTGTATCACTCCAAAGATTTTCTTAACCTCATTAATAAAGTTCTGTGGGTCATCACCAACTTGTGACCCTAAAAACTCAGGCGAATTCATCCTAATAAAATCTCTAACTCTAGTTGCCATTGATCCATCATTTCTACTAGTAGGAACTGGAACCTGCTGATTGTTCTGGTTGGTCATACTCAGAGCCAAAAGCTGAATTAGCATTTCAAAATTTTGCATTCGAAACTTCCTGAAATGGTACTAGAGGAACTACATTAGCATTGCGTGCATTAGCATTCCTTGCGTAAGCTCTATGAGGAGGCATGATCTTAAGCACGTAATGATGAACTAGAAAGGAGATCATACCAACGCACGATAAGAATATCAAGAAAGTGAAGTTTTCCTAAAACACCTCGTAGCCTCCCTCTCATTAGATGTGGCGCAATTCACACCCATGAAAAGGACTCTACTTAGTGCGGATTTTCAGACATCCTAGGACACTTAAGCCTAATGCTCTACTACCAAGTTTATCATGCCCCGAGACTACCCCCGAGACGCAGACACGGGACCTAGAACCACAAGTGATCTAAAGCTAACCCTGCTAGCACGATCATGAGCATACTAAAGATAATAAACTGATGCGGAAGCTAAATCATAAATAAAATGAAAATCTGGGGAATACCCATATAGTATAAATGAGATGAATGAAAACTGATGAGTTTAATACAACGAAAATATTAACTAATAACCAAGCTAAATCTAACTATGTCTGAAAATAGCCTCCAACTGACTAGAAATGTTGGGACATGCCCCAACTAAGTGTAGCAAAACTGAAACGAAAGGACTAAATATACTAAAAAGAAACTCATGACTGTTGTCCTCGGAGAATGAGGACTCACCACTGATTTTGCTGGACTGGAGATCGGGAACTGATCTAAGCGTGATCTGGATGTTAAGAACCTGAACCTACATCACGAGAAGATGTAGTACACGTGTGCGTCTGTACTTGAAAGGTACTGAGCATCTAGGATGGAGTAAAGCTGAAATAACATATAACTGAACAAAGCAATAAGGTAATGAAATAATTTGAACATGATATAGATATTGAATACTGAGCTAACTGAATGCAATGACCAATTTATAACATGCTGAGACTGAAATACTGAATATACTGATACATAGTCAATGTAATAGAATCTGACTGAACTGTGGGAGCTAGTAATAACCGATAATAAAACCACATGAGCTAAATGTGGAGTTTGATGTATACGCCCCATCGAGAGGACCCAATATACCCTGCCAGAGGTATAGAGGAATGCTGGTGTGATCACTGAAATGATGCCTACAGAAGGGACTTACAACCTATGTGGCTAGTAGTTCTGGGACTAGTTGGGTACGCTGAACCCTAGTCCAACTCGGTATTATACTACTCCCAATGGATTAAATGATTAACATATTATGCCTGAACTGGATAGCTCAAACTAAACATGCACACTAAGTATGCAAATATTAAACTGATATTGATGCATTAATAACTGAGGAATGTATAACTGAATAACTGAAATATCTGACCTAGCAAGTGTAATTCAAGAACTAGAGAAATACATAGCTAGGGTTCTGGAATTCATGCAATAAACTGAATATTAACATACTATAATCTGATTTGGATCATTCTAACAACTACGAACCTAATAATTCTAACATTCAAGAAACCCTAGGTCTAGTCATAATAAGGGAATCGAGAAACTGACTGAAAACTAGGGACCTAATGGGTGAAAGGAATCCACTAGTGAAATGTCACATACCTGGTGACGAATTTCACGGTGAAATCCTTTAATTTCTAGTCTAGAACTAAAAACTTGCTGCTTAGTTGGAGTTAGGGCTGGTCGACTTTTACTCCTCTCTTACTTTTAATTTTCTAAGTTTTGATTAATGATTTGACTTAGGTAAGTTCTAGTTATGTTTCTAGGTTTAAACTAACTAAAACCTCATAGTTTTAGGTCTAAGCAATGTAGCTTAGGGGTCCAACAAAATAGGAAAAGATCAAAATACCCCTGACTTAACTGCTATCGGAGTGACCGACGGACAGTACCTACGGGCTGTAGGTCAACCTACGGTCCTTACACTGGAGTCGTAGGTCAAGTTTGCACGATAGGGCTTTACTAAAATGAGTACAACTTCTTACTCGAAGCTCGGATTTTAGAAAACTCGGTGGCGTTGGAAAGAGGATTTATTTATCTATCATATCATAGGTCATGGGACACATAATTCCTTTTGTGCTGGGAGTGATGACCATTTGATTATGACCCAATTAGCAATCCCCCCATAATTGTCTCTTGGCCTTCACCAACGATCAGACCTACGGACAGTGGATCGAACGACGTTCCGTGCTGGTCGGCCGTTATTTGTGTAAGAGGCTGGGTAAAGGGGGCTTCGATCCATGGACCGTGGTCTGGCCTATGGACCGTAGGTCGAAACATATACGATTTTCTGAGCTGGGTTATGGGAGGGGTTGCAGTGGTGAACCACAGACCACCAGCACGGGCTGTGGTCTGACCTACGTTCCGTGGTTGGCAACTGTGGGTTGCACCTGCAACTTCTCAAACTCTGCATTTTTTGGTCTATTTTGGATATGGGATGTTACAACCGTCATCGCCATTGTAAGTTTTTACAATTTTGACCTCCGTCACAAACCATTTATTCATGCATTTATCCAATAAACCACTTTCCATGTATTCACCATTCAGACTTAATGAAAACAAGTAAACAGCTTCCCTGGATTCAAAATGGAAGAGAACCTTCTGATGTTTGCATAATCAAGACACAACTTCCAATGAAAGTGACTATGATCGTACAATAGTATAATAACCAAACCAAGGGTTGGGGTCGAGTCCCAAGGAAATGGCTTTGAAAATTAATAGAAAAGTAAAATTTAGTTCTAATTAGTCATAGCTAAAAACATTATAATATATAAACATGTTATGTCTAAGGGGTGACACAAAAGTGTCAATTAACAATGGGTGTTTGTAACAAGTGAGCAAAAATCAGCAAAAACCGTGAAAATAAAGAAAGATACTAATATGGAGACGGGATTCTTGGGATGTGATAGCAATACGGGATAGACTAAATCATTGGGTACATGTTTTTGGTAGTAAATTCATTGAATATTTGTGACTATGCTAGACCATAGTGTAGATAAATTCTCTCTAGAGCAACTTATCCCGAATATAATGGGTTCCTCTCGGACACCCACTTGCCGCATAAAGAACAACCTCCGCCTTAACCCACTCACTCTCTCGAGCTGAGTATGTGGACATAGGACTAGGGTTCACTCTCTTGAACTGAACCTCATGTCGACCCACTCGCACTGGCCATCAATTTAGTACTGTTAATTTTACGACCTCTCTCTCTCAAGCAAGCAAAAAACACAAAGGTGAAATCGTATTTGCAACTACAATTTCATTAAGTTCCACCACAACTACTAAACGAAATCACATCAAAACAACAAATAAACGACCAACAAGCAAGACCCAGAAGCTAATCTAACCCATATTCACAAAATCACACCCCAATAATTGGGGTTTTAGCTAGACGTGCTAAAGAGATAGAAATTTATCCGAAAATAAGTTTTCATTCAAATGGGTATGAAGATTTAAGTCTCAAAATAAGTCAAGAGTGAAGAATCCAAAAGAACCATGCCCAAATTCTTGGAGATGAAATCCTTTGAATCTTCAAGTTCTTCAAAACCCTCTCATACTTAGAGCAAAAATAACAAAAGTACTATTTTATATGAAAATTATAATAATTGTTCCACACTTAAAACTACAACTCTAACTAGTATTTATAGTTTTCATAGATTTGTGATATAGCTGATCAGTCGGCGTCGTTAGTCAGAATCGTCGATCATCTCGGTGCTTTGCCTTTTGGTGTAGTTCATCGCCGTCTTACACCAGTTTTCAGCATTGTTGTGCTCTAGGTCATTAGGCGACATGGTAATGCTTCACGGAAGTTCTCGGCGATGCGCCGACTGCTCCTTTTTCCGCCAACTTGATCCTTTCCTTCAGGGCTCAGCACACTGGAACAAAAGGCGAAGTAAGACCTTACGATGACTAACTAGGTGGACTCGGCGATCCTCAGGCCTTCATTTCTTCGTTCTTTTCACCCTTTTTGCGACGTAGTGTCCATGGTTTCCTTCAAACTTCAAATACCTGAAACTTAAGGGTTTTCATTAGATATTGAGATAAAATAAGCATTTGAGAACACAATTTCTATTAAAATATAGCCCTAAATGAGTCCAATTTGTGGATTTATCAACACCCCCAACTTAAACTTTTGCTTGTCCTCAAGCAAACTCAAGTTCAGCCATTCAAAAATGAGGTCTTGAACAGTTATATACAAGACTCAATCATGAATGCCCACAACAAGACTTAATTTACTTATGCAAAGATCAAATGTGTACCCAAAGATTCAAGTTGTGACACACCAATACCAAAGAATCTCATACTTACAATACTTGCTTGAAATGCAAGTTCAAGCTCAATCAAAGTGTCCAAATGCCCTCACACAAGAAATGATTCCATATTCACACACAATGGTTTGCAATTTATAGTTTTGGAATCAAATGCAACGCTCACTCTCAGAAAGAAGAACACAATGTATGTTTTCACCTATAGGTTTGCCCGTATTTTCCGATCAACATTTGTTTTGGCTAACTCAAGATCAAAAAGGTCTTTTCAAGGCTTGTAATGGGGTTTAGTGCAAAGGTATGGTCATTTAGGCTCAGTAACTTTCGTCCTCATGAAATGTGGTACTCACAACACTTCCTTTCCTTTCTTTTTTTTTTCTGTATGGAGGGGTTCCATTTTTTCTCAAAACCATGGGTAAGAAGGACTTTCTTGCACTTCTTAATTTACCCTTTCTTTTCACCACACCCCCAACTTAGGCTTTTGGCCTAAGTTGGCTACTCAACTAACCACAACTTCGTGAGGATTATGGGTAATGGATAAAGAAAGGTTACGTTTGCATCAAGTTTCTTCCAAAGAAAGGTAAGGTTCAAAGGGTGTTCAAGAGAGGTTCACACACTCGCAAGGTAGGTCACAAAAGAGGTATATGTAAAATTGTTTCACACTCTTTAAAGTTTCCTAAGATCATATCAAGAGATAGCCTTACTTAGTTGATTGGACCAACGGGGTAAATTCTAGGTGTATTCATGGATGGTTCACAGTAAGCTCATCACACAAGGCATTGGCACTACAGTAACAAAAGACTCCATACTTTGGCTAGTGTGCAATGATCATCACAAGAGAATCAATTTGATATATGGCTAATTATAACGAGATACAAAGAGTTCACATATTATTTATGCGACTTCATTTGGCCTCATCGTAGCCGTACATTCATGTTCGTTAGATTGAGAGCACTATTCAAGTCATCGGTATATATCAGAACTGAGAATCAAATTTTGCAAATGAACAGCCACATTCAACACATGAGAGGTGGCAAAACTTTTGGACAGGTCAAAATCATTTTGCAATTTTAAAACAAGGAGCCATAAGCTCAAACATCCACAGAAAGAAGTATATCAAACACAATTTTTAAATAGAACTGCCCAAATATATATACAAAAACATGAGTAACAAATAGCACACAAAAGGTGGGTCTCACCCCACAACAAATAAAAAAGCGTTTGTCCTCAAATGTAAATGAAAGTATCCAAAAGTAAAAATAAAATAAGACAAAGAGGGAGGTAAAGAATGGTCATGTATATGCAGTCTTTCTCTTTGTCGAGGTCTTAGTGGATGGTGTAGTAGTCTGTACTTGGGCATCAGTGCCTAGAGTAGCCTCAGACGGATTAGATGTGTCAGATCCACTAGGAGGTTCTATGAACATCTCAGTTGGCAATGTCTGGATCACCAGCTGCACAACAGTCTTTACAAGATTTGGCAAATCTCTAAATATGCTCGGCTCTCTCTCATCTCCTCCTCATGTACTGCTACCAGCTCCTCATCGGTCTTTGCATCTGACTCTGTCTGTGCTGTGCCACCTCTTTGCACATCTCCAGCTGTAGACGAAGGAATCCCCGAAGTGTCAAGGGCATCCCTATCATCAGCAGCTTCTAGAAGTGAAGTGAAGTCAACAGACCTAAGTTAGTCTACGTCTTTCCTCAAATATGCCACTTCGACTTTCAAAGGCGAAACCTCGGATGTCCCTCCCTGTTTTCTCTCACAAGTAGTGACTCTAGTAGCCAGATCATCAAAAGAGACCCTATGGAGGGTCAGTGCAGCCAAGATATCACTATCGATCATCTCGGGAATGGATCTCTCCAATCGAGTTGCTCTCGTATTTACTGAATAGGCCAGCTATCCCATCTTCAGGATCATAGCCTGAGTAATCCTGATAGGCTAGGAGGAGGAAGAAGCACCTAGGATCTATGAAGAAGAGGAAGAAGGAGCGAGTATACCTGAGGGGTCAGAGGCCGGAGTAGGAGAAGATGCCTCTGCTGGTAATGAGTCCACATTGACCTCTGGAAAAGTGTCTGCTGGAGCTGATCTCCTCCTGTCAACCTCCTCTCGTGTGAACTCGGCCTCGATACGCTGGATATCGGTGGAGGAAGAGGGGGTGACTTCAACATCCATCGTAGTGTTACGAGGTACTCCATCTTGCCGGCATAGATCAGTGACCAGAACTGGAAATGGCAAAGTCGTTAGCTTCTGTTTGGGTCTCATGGCCATCTCTTGTGACATCAGCAGGCCAAGATCGATCCGTCTCCTGGCCATGATTTAACCAAGGCAAGCCACCTTAGAATGGCGCAGAATAGGCTCGTTCTGGAATGGCATGATAGTGTTGTTGATGAAGCCAAACCAGAACCTGGAGGCGATGTTCATGTTCCTTTTCTCAATAGGAGCTATTTCATCCATCCACCTTGGGGTGATGTCAAAAATCATCGAAACCAACCAACCCTTCAAATCATTTAGAGACTGGACAATCGACAACCCCTCGTAAGGATGTACAGAGTGTAGTGGTCTACCCAATACAACATTAATGTGCTCTCTGTGACCCTCCACTTCCTTACCTCTAACCATGACTGACTTCACCGATCGAAACTCACTTTCCTTCCTCTTGTTTTTCGGCACCAACTCCCCATAAGCAGTGTAAAACTCTCTCACCCAAGAAGGAATGTAAGGGCCTTGGGGTCGTGTGTACTGCTTGAATTCATGGTATCAGAAAGTTTCAAGAACGTCAAGATGCTTGCCATCCAGACCCTCCGTAGATAGTAACTTCTCCTCTATGATGGTCTGTAAACCATCACCTTTCAATCCGTTCAACAGGCTCGGTGGAGGAACTATAGGGAGTTCCTGGGTAACTAAAGGTGCCTGAGCTGGCACTAAGTTTGCAGTTGGAGGAGTGGCAGCTGAGGGAGTACTGGTGGTTGTGGGCTAGGATTTGGCCTGGAACGCATCCCTTCGGTTAATCAGAGGTTGTTCATCCTCTTGTTCAAAGAAATCTAGCTCAACAGCTGCTCCTTTTCTAGCTATATGTTTCTTCCTTTTGCTGTTGTCTCCCGGTTGGAGGTCATCCCCTCTCCTCTTTGGAGGGTTTGATCCTCCTTCATTTATTGTATTTCCCTTTGCCTTTTTCTAGTGTGATTCGATTAGACTGGTCTGTACCTTATCTGCAAAAGATCAAGAGAAATTAAGAAAACAAAATAAAACTCTAGTACAACAAATCTTGTTGCAGATAAACTCGTCGATCTAATTGGTGAGTGGCTGAACTACACTGGCGAGCTAAGTCTAGGTCGCCGATGAGTTTGGCTAAACAGTAAAGGCAAATCAGCATTAGGAGATTGCTTTCGGTGAATCGCCGACTACTTTCAGTAATCAAGGGTTTGTCCGCCGAAAGTTACAATGCGTAAGGGTTTCAGGGGTATAAGCACAGTGCGATCAAAAGTGCTTTCGGCGGTTCGCCGAGTATCTTTGGCGAACTCAGGTCTCTTGCCGAAAGATACAAACTCAAACCATAAAATTTGACGCGATATTAAAAGGCGAGATGAAGGAAATAGGCGAACCACTGAGTGGTTCGGCAAGGCCAACTCAGCTTGCCGAATGACTCAACGTGCCCATTTTCAATCCACCTGCTCAAATTCAACCCTGGAATCCCCGAAAACAAAATCAAAGCATGCACAAATGAAATTCAAACGAGACCCATACTACCCATCACCCTAGGATACTCAGATTTCTCCCGAATTTGCCGCATTTGGCCATTTGACGATATTTTCTCTTAAGATTGGTGTCACCAGCTCTATCATTTAGCAAATTTTAAACATTTAGAACAAACTTGGGCTACTCAGACTTCACCCAATCAATCTAACAACACACAATCATAACCCAACTTATTAAAAAAAACAAAGATTACGGGCATTTGACAATCAAATAATATGGGCAAGGTTTTTCAAATTATAAATAAGCAATTAAGGATTCTAATCATACCAGAGAGTCCCAGCACACATCAATGCAATACGATCATAGAAAATGAGTACAATCTTGAATAAAATAAACTGGGGGTTAGAAAAACTAACCTTTTATGCCGATTAAACGCAATTGAAAATATAGGCGGCAAAGTGTTCCAACTCCGAGCACAAATCAGCAAACTAAAATGCTAGAAAAATGCTAAAATAAAGAAAATACTACCTTAGTGTGAGTTTAGGAGATTCAAGAGCGAAGGAAAGTGAAGAATTTCAAATTTTGAGTCTCTTGGCCATTATAAACCGTCTAGTTCGCGCCCATTAGGCGACGTTAGTCACACTTGCTGATCCACTAGGTGACTCACCGAGTGGTCACTTGCACACCGATTGCTGAAATTCTTCAATTTCTTGGGGGTTAGGTTGGCGGTTTACATCGAGGTCGCCGGCCTGGCCGGTGATGCGCCGAACGATTTCGTAAGTTCGCTGAGTTTTACAGGCTCTAACTTGAACTTGAATTGAGGCACACAGCGAGTCAAGTCGGGCTCATCGACTTTTTCGGCGATCCGCCGACTTACCATTTTCTCGCCAATCTGTATTTTCCATGACTTTTCTCATTCAAATCTGCACCACTAACACACCATTATTTATAAAAGAAAATTAAAGCATTTGAATCCTTGGGTTGCCTCCCAAGAAGCGTCTTATTTAACGTTGTGGCACGCCACATCTCCTTATTCACATTCTATTTTTGGGGTCGACCTTAGCACCACCAGGTGACCCTTCTTGCTTAGTTGAGTAGTGATGAGGCAACTCATAAGTCACAAGGTTCTCGAGCAGCTGAATAGATCTAGAGTGATTCTAACCATCTGATTTAACACTTCAATGCCCTTCTTCATCTCTTCCAACACTCTATCTTGCTCAGTGACCTTTTGGAGAATGAGTAACAGAGTACCCTCGACACGTCTACTCTCATTGTCCGTAGAACTGTTTCGCTCATAAAGAAGTATATACCTCCCTTGGCGGCTGCACTGGGTTTCCACCTCTGTTATTTTGGTGGACAAATTGTTCAGTTGAGTCACCAGTGCGGTCAACGTGAAGTCCCTCTCGACTTCTTTATCCGACTCATCCAATTTGCCACCATTTCCATCATCCATCTTCAATTTATTCCTAATAATATCAACACAAGGAAACCAAAACTAAAAATAAAGTAAGTAGAACTATAACTAATAGGAACATAAATGTTATTAAACTAAAAACTTTCACGTAACACCACTCCCCGGCAGCGGCGCCATTTTGATGTTTGCGTATTCAAGATACAACTTCCAATGCAAGTGTCTACGATCGTACAATAGTATAATAACCCAACCAAGGGTTGGGGTTGAGTCCCAATGGAGTGGGTTGAAAATTAATAGAAAAATAAAATTAAGTTATAATTAGCCATAGCTAAAAACATTATCGAATATAAACATCTTAAATCTAAGGGGTGACACAAAATTGTTAATTAATAATCGGGGTTCTTAACAAGTGAACAAAAATCAACAAAAACAGTGAAAATAAAGAAAGATATGAATATGGAGACGGGATTCTTGGGATGTGACAGGAATATGGGATAGACTAAATCATTGGGTACATGCTTTTGGTAGTAAATTCATTGAATATTTGTGACTAATCTAGACTATAGTGGGGATACATTCTCTCTCAAACAACTTAACCCAAATCAAATGGGCTCCTCTCGGACACCCACTTGCCACATAAAGAACAGCCTCTGCCTTAACCCACTCACTCTCTCAAGCTGAGTGTGTTGACATGGGACTAGGGTTCACTCTCTCGAGCTAAACCTCATGTCGACCCACTCGCACTGGCCATCAATTTAGTAGTCTTAGTTTTACGACCTCTTTCTCGAGCAAGCTGAAAACACAAAGGTGAAATCGTAGTTGCAACTACAATTTCATTAAGTTACACCATAACTACTAAACAAAATCACATCAAAACAACAGATAAACCACCAACAAGCAAGACCCAACAACTAATCTAACCCATATTCACAAAATCACACCCCAAGAAGTGGGGTTTTAGCTAGACATGCTAAAGATATAGAAATTTATACCAAAATGAGTTTGCATTCAAATGGGTATGAAGATTTAAGTCTCAAAACAAGCAAGAGTGAAGAATCCAAAACACCCAAGCCCAAATTCTTGGAGATGAAACTCTTTGAATCTTCAAGTTCTTCAAAACCCTCTCAAACTTAGAGAAAAAATAACAAAAGTACTTTTCTATATGAAAATTATAATAATTGTTCCACACTTAAAACTACAACTTTAACTAGTATTTATAGTTTTAACAGATTTGTGCTACAACGGATTATTCGGCGTCATTAGAATGAATCGCCGATCAACTCGACAATTCGCCTTTTGGTGTAGTTCATCGCCGTCTTGCACCAGTCTTCAGCATCGTCGTGCTCTGGGTAATTGGGTGACATGGTACTATTTCATGGAATTTCTTGGTAAAGCGCCGACTACTCCTTTTTCTGTCGACTTGATCCTTTCCTTCAAGGCTCAAGCACACTGGAACAAAAGGCAAAGTAAGACCCTTCCGCGACTCACCAAGTGGACTCGGCGATCCTCAGGCCTTCATTTCTTTGTTCTTTTCAGCTTTTTCATTCCTTTTTCCGACGTAGTGTCCATGCTTTCCTCCAAACTTCAAATACCTGAAACTTAAGTTTTTCATCAGATATTGAGATAAAATATGCATTTCAGGACACAATTTCTATTAAAATATAGCCCTAAATGAGTCCAATTTGTCGACTCTTCACTTACTCAATAAAAAATAAAAATATTCAACAAGAACGGTACAGTTCACTTATTCTCACTCCCCTACCCTCACATCCCCACCAAAATAAAAGGAATAAGTATATAGGTTATGGATAGTTCAACTGAATACGAGTATACAAACCACATAATACTTGAGCCTGTATTTGATAGTTATAAAGTATAATTTTATTAAGAGTCCCTATTTTTATCAACTATGTCCAAGTAGACATAATGAGTTCACATCCGTTACCTATGTCCGTTCAAGCTGTGAAGAAGACACCCTTGTTAAACATCCCATAGCTTCACAGTAGAATCAAATGAAGCACTACACATATAGACAATAAAATGAAACCAATAAGCTAAAAGAAATAAAATGTTAGGTGTAATACATTAAATCAGCACACCCCAAAAATCCATTTGTTGGACGGCGAAAGTGAAATTATATCTCTCTGGATTATTTTACTCGTAGGGGTATTACATGTGAGATTGAAATCATTCCATATACATTACAAAGTGAACAACGAAAGCATTGAAGACTACTAGTAATACATGTAAACACAACAAAGACAATTAACATAATCATTTGTGTCTAAAATTACACTAAGTTCGTGAATGAAAGGTGTACTAACTTTTATGATCACTTGTTGAAGGTGGAGAGTATTTCTTATGCTGATGAGTCCTCAATGAATGATAGTATGTCAAAGAAAAACAGAATTGTTAAACAATTGAATGGGATGAATGACTTATGGGAACCATTGAACAAATTGGTAACAAACGGTTACACCATAGACAATTCCAAAGATCCAATTCCAAAGTTCATCAGTAATACTCCACTAATCAATCTTGATGATTATGGAAATGAGGCGACAATGATGATGAAGAAGAAGACAATGCGTATGTGCCTTCGCCAAAAGTTAAGGAACCCAAAGTTATCAAACAAAATGTTCTTCAATAATTAGATTTTGTTCAAGCTATAGAAGCACCATCAAGTAGTAATAATAAGTATATTGATAAAGGAAAAGGTAAAAAGGGACGATGTGGATGAAAGAAAAAAGAAACAAATAGTCCTCTTCATCCACCTCGTGTTGGCCGAGGTGGTGATAGTGATGGTTGTGGTGGTCGAACAAATATTAATGTGGAACAAGTTCAAATTACTACTGAGACAGCAGGAGATACAAGCAGTGGTAGTACAAAAGCAGTAGCTCAGTAGTAACTTGAACTTGTGCCACATTAATATTTGTTCCAGCAATATCACCATCACCACCATGACAGACAAAAGGAGGAGGAGGAGGATTATTTGTTTCTTTTTTCTTTCTTCGACGTCGCCCATTTTTCCCTTTTCCTTTATCCGTATTGTTATTATTACTACTTGATGGTGTTTCTATATCTTGAACAACATCTAATTTCTTGTAGAACATTTGTTTTGCTAACTTTGTGTTCCTTAACTCCTTGCGAAGTCACATTCTCATCATCTTCTTCTTCATTATCATCGTCGTCCTCAATTTTCATAATCATCAAGATTTATTAGTGGAGAACTACTAATGAACTTTGGAACTGGAACTTTGGAATTGTCTAAGGTGTCAACTTTTGTTACCAATATGTTGAATGATTTCCATAAGTCATTCATTCCATCCAATGGTTCAATACTTTTATTTTTCTTTGAGAAACTACCATTCATTGAGGACTAAACAGCATAAGCAATACTCTCAACCTTCAACAAGCGATCATAAGAGTTAGTACACTTTTCAGTTACGAACTTAGTGTAATTTTAGACGCAAAGGTTTATGCTAATTGTCTGTGTTGTGTTTACTTGTATCACTAGTAGTCTTCAATGCTTTCGTTGTACACTTTCTTATGTATATGGAATTATTTCAATCTCACCCCTAATCCCCCTGTGAGTAAAACAATCCATAGATATACAATTTCACTTTAGACGTCCAGCCAAATGGATTTTTGGTGTGTGATGATTTAATGTATTATACCTAACGTTTTATTTCTTTTAGCTTATTGGTTCTTTTTTATTGTCTATCTATATAGTGCTTCATTTGACTCTACTGTGAAGTTGTGGGATGCTGAACAAGGGAGTCTTCTTCACATCTTGAACAAACACATGTAACAGATATGAACTCATTATTTCTATGTGGACACAGGAGATATAAATAGGGACTCTTAATAAAATTATACTCTTTAACCATCAAATACAGGTTCAAGTATTATGTGGTTTGTTTACCAGTATTCAATTGAACTATCGATAACCTATACACCTATTCCTTTTATTTGGGTGGGGATGTGAGGGGAGGGGAGTGACAATAAGTTAACCGTATCGTTCTTGTCAAATGTTTTTATTTTTTACTGAGTAGGTTCTCTTCCATTTTGAATGCAGGAAAGTTGTTTAATCTGTTGCATTTAGTCGAAACGGTGAATACATGGAAAGTAGTTTATTGGAAAAATTCATGAATATATGGTCAGGGAAGGAGGCCAAAATTGTAAAAATTTACAATGGTGGTGACAGTATTTTGAAGCGTGTTGGAACAAGGAAGGCAACAAGGTTGCAACTTGTTTTGCAAACAAAAAGCTTTGTGTTTTTCATATTCCATTGTAGAGGTTGAAGACTAACTTTAAAAGGTCTTGGGAACATAGAGGTGGCAATTTCACAAATCGAGAAACTCTACCTTGTAGAAATGCAGATTGTAGATAAGTTTTCTTTTATTTGTCACCGGTGTTCGATTTACCAACATTTTCAATTCCTAGCTTGAAATTGAGCCCAAAAACCTAAGGGATCGTTTGGTTTGCAACCATGTTATACTGGATTATTGGGTGGAAATTATAATATTGGGATTTAAAATATCTTACTGAAGTTTCTTTTTGATATAAATATTAGGTGCATGCATATCGTTTCATCATTTTTTTCCTAAAGCATCTACATGCATGTAAATAATCTCATTTTGAAAAGTACAAAGTTTGTACCTTCAAGTTGATATTCTACCTTAGGTTTCTCTTAAATTACCAATATCAATTTTTCATTAGTGTGTTGGAATTATTATATTTGGATGTATGCATTTCTTTGGACATGTAGTGTAAGAATTTGTTTGGTATCATGCTTTCCTTCCTTGATTTTAGGGGTGTTCAAACCCGAATAGTAACCAATAAGCCGACCGAAAAATTCACCAACTTAGTGTAATTTTAGAAAAAGAAGAAACACACTTAGTAGATCTCAACTAAACAAAGAAAAAGAAGAAACACACTACTTTGCGTCAACAGACACTTATTTAAACCTTCTTAAACTCCGCCGTGGATGCGGAAGGCCATTCTAACAATAAGGCCTCCCTTTTTTTTCAGGGTGTAAATTTGGTTAAGGATTTATTGAATGCATTGTTCCACCAACTCCGAAATATCTTTAATACATCAAAGAGACAAAGAGAAAATGTATATTATGCCATCAGTGGAGCACACCTGATGTCCTAAGAATCTTTTGACTGGTCCACACTCACAAACTTTACAAACGTAGATTATGCCATCAGTGGAGCTGGTGGAAAAAGCATTGTTGTTTCGCCAATCAACATCAAGCGATGGACCTGAAGAGGGTTGTATAACAATGGTGAGAATATATACAAACTTATGAAATTTAGACAGAACAAGGGAAAAAACATCTGAATGAAATTCAAATTGATGCATCCATTTGCCAGACCTCACCTCAGAAAAGTATAGATCAACGAAAGTCAGCCCAAAACAGGCAATAGAAAACTCACATTCCAATCAAGTGTCGTAGCATTCTTTTTTTTCTCAGTTTTTTGACTTTGGATAGTAGAGTTACATGGACCATCTCCAATAGACCAAATTCTACCAGTAGAGTCTTCAGACCTAAATTGATATTACACATGGTTAGCTATAAGAGAGATGATTTTTTAGACGAGTCTAAAACTACTCTCAACCTTGATAAAATCCCAGTGCTAATGATGGTCATTTCCAAACATAAAATCACAAGAGAAGACCCTTCTAGACTCAAAGCAATAAAATGAGTATACGTAGACGAGAGAAATAAAATGAAGAAATGGAAGTAGTGCTTACCCATATGTAAGAAAAGACCCTTCTGGAGTCAGAGCACAATTAAAAACCTGGAACAAGAAAAAATTGTAATGTTAATATAAGACAGAAAAGATATGATATTTATCATTTTTCCTATAATGAAATCATGTCGGATCACGAGAATGTATAAACATGCGGTCAAACCTTAGATGTATGTCCTTCCAAAGTCGTTACATCATAACTAGGAATTTCACTCGACAGAAAGGTTGCGACTGTAGTGATATACATAGGATCCAAATCTGTCTTGCAACGATAGAAAAACTTTACTTTCACAAAGAAAAAATAATTGGAAGATCACTAAAACTTACTGAATTGAGCACGAAAATAGAAGCTTCTATCGTTTGTCATCTAGAAAAAAGAAACGCAATATGAAGTTCAACTGAAAATGATACAGAAAGCACATGACAATTGCCATGGATTCTTGGAGGCTAAAAGCTAGCACAAAAAAGGCACTCTTTTTTACATTTGTGGTGTTTGACCAAAACAACAAAAAACACAAATTATTTTTCTACAAAAGTAATTTTTTGTAAAAGTTGTTTTGACAAAAGTGTCTCTAGATCAGAATAATATTAATTCTCCTACATTTGAGGTATAGAGACTGTTTATGATAAACCCTCGATTCATAAAAAGATTATACACTAAAATGGTTATAGAAAAAAAATAACTTTTGCAAAATTTAACTCTTTTAACACAACAACAACAACATATCCAATGAGGTCTTAAGAGGGTGGTGTATACGCACGCCTCAAGTAAAGCATATCAAAGCATCTAATAGAAAAAAAACATCAAAATCTCCATAAAAATAGATCAAAAGAAGATGAAAATTGAATTACCGAATTCAAGTAGGAGGAAATCATAAGGTGAAGAAGCCAATGTTGTGAATTGACGACAACTTAAAGAAATAGAGAAAGGGTCAAAGGATTGCTCCTACCTATGATATATATAGAGAGAGAGAGGAAAAATATGGCAAGTGGGAATTTTGGGAAATAGAGTATTTATATATAAGACTAGAATTATAAATGATTTAATTCCAAAAGACATGTTGAATAAAATGTTGAATGACAATTGTATCCTCAAGCCATTTCAAAGAGTTGAAAGATTAAATTTATTTAATCTGAGCCAGATTCAAAATTTAAACCAGATGTTTAAATTTGGTAGTACATTAAAATATATTTAATATTCTTAAGTTCACTTTATTGGTATTTTTGGTCTCAAAGTTGCAAGATCTAAATCGTATTGTAGGATTATATATTTTTAAACCTAAATCTAATTTTATTAGTACATATAAATTTTTCATGTTCGTTTTGATTTGTTAATGTTTAAGGTCTTTATGTCGTTACAATACCTAAACCTTTAATTTTTAAAAGTTATAATATTTCAAAAGTTAAACCCTAATTTTATAAGTACGTATATTTTTGAAAAATTCTTCATGTTGGTATACATATATAAGTTCTGACCTAAACACTAGTTTTATTATTTAAGTGTTTTTTGTTTGTATTCATTTCTCAAATATTTCTTAGTCAATTATTTCTCGTTAATCTTATTCATATGTTTTAGTTAGTTTGAACTTTGAAGATTTTTTGCTTATTAAATTATGAATCTTAATTCCTATATGACTTATTTCAAACTATTTATTCTCTAGGGTATTTTTGAGATCGGTTAAAATGACTTTAGTTGTAAAAAGTTGGGATTTAAAAGTTTTTAAAGGGAAAGGGATCAAAAACCCAATATCCACTGAAAATTAGATGCATTTACCTTTAGCGCATATTCAGGCGGCTGTTGGGAGACCTGAGTTAGGAGATCACTGACTTGTTGAGTTCAAGGGTGAGCCAATTCGTTCAGGCTACTATGTTTTCATCTAGGATCTTAGTTCATTTCCTTTGGACTTAAACATTGTAGACTCTTTACTTTATGCTTAGTTGTTTTGGGGATTGCATCCCCTACTATTACACCATTTAGTTAGAAGTTTTTATACAATGAATTTCAGGTTCTAGGGGTTGAATTTCCACTTGGTTATGTTTGTTTTTGATAAATTATTGAGTTTATGGGAACTCATATTTTTAAATTGATTATCTAAAAATTGTTTGTACATCTTTAAATGCTTGTATTTTTGTTGGTATCATTTAGTTGGGTAGTAGTAATGGTTCTCCCACCGAAGGGTTAGTGTGGGTGTCAATCACAACGGTTTGGGTCGTGATAAAGTTGGTATCAAAACCCTAGGTTTGTTGATCTCGTTGTACCAAAACGATTCTAGTAGAGTTTTGCATACTCGTAAAAAGACGTCTATACTTTTCTTCAAGAGGCTACAAGACTTTATGAAGATCTCTCTAGCTTCTTCTCCCTACGTGTTATAACTAATTTCGATTGGCATATGGTTATCCAAATTGGTAAATAATCTCTTTGACTCTTCGATCCACAGATGGTTAGCATGCGAAATAACAGTGCCAGGCCAGTAGCTCCCGTAAATGAGCCACCAGGGGAGCCCACATCGAGAGGATGTGGTTGAGATAGGCGTAAAGGAAGAGGAAGAGGCAGAGGCCGAGGAAGGGTAGCACCCGCCAGGGATAAAACCCAAGTTGAGAATGTACCTAGGGAAGAGACCCCTCCCGCACCTCAAGACATGGTGGAAACAAATGTGGAGATTGAAGTGGAAGAGGATGTTGAACATGACGAGGATGTATAAGCTGGGACTGCAGGACTTCCCCCTTTGGATCTAGTTGTTGCTCATCAGATTTTGACTTTTCTAGGTGGGTTGGTGCAAGCTGCTCAACCTCGATTCATCCGTTCCATTGTTGCTAAAGTCCCTAAGTGTTACGACCCAGCGGTACCTCATAGATGTAACATGGTGTACTTGACCTTGAAGGGGTCTCATACATGCCCTTAGTATATCACAACATATGATAATAGAAAAGTATGGAAAATTTAAAAAATTTATCCATACAATCGAACTCATTTTCATAAAAGCAAGTAGAAGTCTTTACTACACTTTTGTCTCAAACCATCTAAACTCAACTTGAATTAAAATCTTTGGAAGTGGATTTTGTCCTCGAAGCTATGAGGACTCACCAAGATCTTCAACTCCTTGCAACTTCCAGAAACCTATATCCCAGAGTAGAACAAAATATCCAAACCCTACATTTGATAAAAATGTAGGCAAAGTATGCGTTAGTACAAAATGTACTAAATATGTTACCTAGCATAATCATAAGAGCATAAGACAAGGGTTAGTCAATATAAGACATAATCCAAAATCATATGAAATACTACATGCAACATAAACTATAAGCATGAGAGACAATATCATCATAATAAGCAAAGTCTCCAACATAAGCATCATATAAGTATTATTCAACTCTTGGTCATCTATACCATATTAGAACCACTTTCAAGTAACCTCAAAGCATACTTGTGCAATGCATGAATAGCATCGCATAATACCACCCAAGCTAAGTATCCCGTTTTGGTCATCTTAATCATAGCCTATTAGCATGGTCAAGTCTTAAGCTTTTCTACCACAAGGGCACCATACTCCTAAGTAACCTCAAAGCACACTTGTAAAATGTATGAAAGGCATCCCATACTACCCTTCACACTAAGCATAACCTTGAAGTCATCATAGTCATATTTACCATACTTTGGTCTAATTCTTAGCTTACTTCATATAGACAAGGGAACTATCACCTTTAGTCAATCATCTCATGTCAAGGAAGGAAACTATACCATAATCCTATCTAAGAATACATCAGATAAGAGAAAACACTTCATGAGTCACCTTAAGGCAAGCGTGTGCCATGCATGAACAAGAATCCATAATACTACCCATGCTAAGCTAGACACTTTAGGTTCATCATTCATGTTCATCATCTCTTAACATCATAAAGACAAGGGTAATAACCTCTAAGTCATGCATGTATTAGAGATACCTACCAAGCTACAATCCAAACTAGTCATGCTTATATTCATAAATGCAAGGGGAAATCACCTCAAAGCATATATGTTTAGTTCCTCATGAAGGACAAGAAAAGTCCTCTTAAGCCACACATATCATGGAATCATACAAACAAGGGCAATCACCAATAGTCAAATATACTAATGAATTATAAGGACAAGGGGAGTCTCCACAAGTCATGCAGATAAATGAATCATAGGTATTCGCCTCCATGTTCATTATTAGTGGAATATAGGTATTTGCCTCCATATTCATTATTAGTGGAATATATATATTCGCCTCCATATTCATTTTAATGTGTAATATAGGTATTCGCCTCCACATCATCACATAAAGATCATAAGTAATCGCCTCCAAGATCAACCTAAAGGCTAATATGAAGGGTAATCACCTCACACTCCCCATGCTTCACTAATTAGGAGTAAGGGAACTCACCACACAGTCCGATCATGCAAAAGTCATTTAGGGGAATCACAACAAGCCTCATCACATTTTATAGTCCTAGGACTTAGATTCATTTTAGGTGAGAAAACCTTTCAACCTAGAATTATTCTATGGGAGAGAACCTTTCATGTCATGATTTATTCACGCATAATACCATAACTACAACTCTACATTAGACATTTGTATCCTCATGACTCAACTGAATCTATCACTTCACATATTCAAGCATTTATTAGGTAGGCAAAGATATTCCACCATAACTCTATCCATTAAGCTTCTATTCTCATTTAGACTATACTCTCAAAGCCTTAGCATCTATGATCAAATTATATTAGCTTTACTCAAAGCCCTAACTATTATGATCACAAGCCTTACTCTCAAGCTTTCTTTCTTAGGCTCATCAATATACCTAGATTTCAATGTATTTTAATCACATTCTTCGTTACTAGGTGATTCTTAGTCATAATTGATCATAAAGGTTCAAATTCAACGTTACTAGTCATGACCCATCACATTCAATAAAGTCTAGTTCAATTTATGATTATATATTCCTAACCTTGAACAATGACTACACATGACATTGATTCAAGAAGATCACCTATGAACCTTCAATTTCACCTCTAATGGCATAAACCCACAAAATATCACATTCATCCAATAGTCTAGGGTTAACCATAGAAATCACATGAATTCATAATAATATCATGATTCAATTTTAATACAATCATAATTAGGTATTATCCACTAGATTTGAATCATACCTAAACCCTACCCACAATGTAGAAGAAACCCTAGCTAGAATTGGGTTTTTGACTTCACAATTGGGGGAAATCTAGAGGGCTATATGGGTGGAATAACCCATAGATGAATACGCTAACATACCTCAATTCAAAGCCCTAACCAAGATTGAAACAATGGAGGAAAATTTGACCCTTTTCCTTCTCTTCTTCTTCTTCACTTCTAGAGAGAGAATTATTTAGAGAGAATTTGGTTTCTTTGAAGAATGAATTAATTCACTTAGTTTAGGGGTCTATTAGGCTAATATAGGTGTTTTAATTCTAACTAACCAACTTCCCTTAACCCCTAACTAATCACTAATTAACCCCTAAGCCCCTAACTTCAAAACTAAATCTTAAAATCTGACCCTACCTACGAAACCCCCACCCACGGACCGTGGGTGGGTCTACTGTCCGTGCTGCACCTCTGTTGGTTGAAGATTGTGGCTTAAATTTGCAGGAAGTTGCAGGCCTTGACCCACGACCCCAACCCACGGGGCATGGGTTCATCTACAGCTAGTAGTTGGCTTCGTAGGTTGCTTGTTTTTTGACAGCTTTTGGGGCTGTTTTGAGGTCCTCCTTAAGGACCCCTTGGGTGGTTCTTGGGGGGTTGTACCTTGACGCCCTAACCCTAAAACCTTCATTCTAAGTATGGGAATAATTTTTATGATTTAAGCCCACTCATCAAACTCTAAAACTGTTATGAAAAGATCTAGAACTCTCTAGTTTAGTTCACTAGTTTTCAGGGCGTAACACTATGATGGATAGAATGTTGGGTAGTGATACCTTCTTTCGTACACTTTTGGGCCCTGTGATGACTGGCAGTGAGCACGAGATGATGACCAAGTTTTTGAAGTTAATGTTGTTATTGTTCCATGGTTTTGAAAGTCAGGATGCCTATGACTTCATCCTAGATTGCTATGAGAGACTTCAAAAGTTGGGCATTGTGCACCAACATGGAGTTGATTTCGTGAGCTTTCAGCTTCAAGGAAAGGCTAAGCTGTGGTTGAGAGCCTTTGTGGAATGCTGATAGAAAGTCTTACCTACACTTACTTGGGTTTAGTTCAATGCCTTGTTTCTGGAGAAGTATGAACCTTAGACATTGATGGACCACAAGTAGGATGAGTTCATGGCTTTAGGGTGATGTGGTATGACTGTAGCTACTTATGAAGCTAAGTTCCATGACTTGTCCAGATATGCGACGTAGTTGGTGACTACATAATAAGAGAGAATATGTTTGTTCGTGAAGATATTGAATCTCGAGTTGCAGGTATTGTCTGTTCACATGACCTTTGCAAGTAAAATCTTTAATGAAGTGACAAACTTTGTGAAGAAGGTAGAAAGAGTTTGATGGGATTGGCAGCCCAAAGCTTTGGCTAGGAGGCCCAAGAATACATGTAACTTTAATGGCTCCTACTCCAGAGGTTTAGGTAGGCCGGCAATTGTAGCTTGGCCAATTCATTCAAATATGCCCTCTTGTACTGTGGTTACTCAAGAACTACGCAACAGATTCCTACTCAAGATGGCTACTATTTTGCACCAAGCAACATGTCATCTCTTTACCAATGTTGTTACAATTGTGGAGAACTAGAACACATTATGAGAGATAGTCCCAACCCAAGCATGAACTAACTTGTACAGCAGGAGACCAGAACAATGTACCGGCGGGCGTAGGTAATAATGCTAAAGGATGTCCATAAGGTGGGCCAAGAGAAAATCAGAGCGGTCATGGAGGCTGGGGAAATGGTAATGCAGGTAGGGGAGGATTTAAACCAGACACAGAGGTTACCCGTCAAGATAACAAGGCTTAGTTTTATGCCTTTCCGGGCAAAAGCGAGGTCGAGGCGTCTGATGTAGGGATCACATGTACTATTCTTATATGTGACCGAATGACTACTATTTTTTTATCCCTGTTCTACTTAATCTTATGTATCAGTTTGTCTTTGGATTTGATGCGATTTGTGATGTGCTTGATTCCCCTATCAATGTTTCGACCCCGGTTGGAGAGTCTGTCGTCGTCACCCATGTCAATCGTGTTTATTCTGCCCTATTTATAGGTTTTCATACTTGGATTGAATTGGTTATTTTGGATATGATTGACTTTGATGCAGTATTAGGCATTACTTAGTTGTCCCCCTATTATGTTGTGCTTAAATGTAATGCTAAGATTGTGACCTTTGAGATCCCGGGTAGGGAAAAGTTAGAGTGGGAAGGGATGTAGAAGCATAAGCCCACTAAGATCATATCTTTCATTTGGGCTAAGAAACTATTGGGGTAGGGTTGTTTGGTATAGTTGGATCATATCTATAGTGTCAGTGCGCAGTCCCCCTCTATTGAGTCTATTTCTATAGTGTCTGAGTTTAAGGAAGTGTTTCCTACTGATTTACCTAGTACGCCTCCACATAGAGATATAGATTTTTGTATTGACTTGGAGTTGGCCACTTGCCCAATCTTTATCCCTCCTTATCGCATGTCTCGAAAAGAGTTAAGAGAGCTTCAGACCCAGATCCAAGAGTTCCTTGATAAGAGTTTCATCCTTCCTAGAGCTTCCCCGTGGGGTGCTCCGGTCTTATTTGTTAAGAAGAATGATGGTCGTATGAGGATATGCATAGACTACCGACAATTAAATAGGATCGCCATTCAAATTAAGTACCCATTGTCTCGTATAGATGATCTCTTTGCCCAGTTGAAGCGTGCATTAGTATTCTCAAAAAATTATTTAAGGTCTGGGTACCATCAGTTAAAGATTAGTCCCGAAATTGCACCCAAGACAGTGTTCAGGACTCGGTATGGGCACTATGTGTTCTTTGTGATGTCGTTTGGATTGACTAATGCACCTGCAGCCTTCATGGTTTGATAAATGGTGTGTTCAAACCATTCTTAGATTCCTTTGTAATGTCTTTATTGATGACAGTTTGGTCTATTCAAAGAGTGAGGAAGAGCATGTAGACCATCTTCGTAAATTTTTGGGTGTCCTTAGGAAACATAAATTGTATGCAAAGTTTTCAAAGTGTGAATTCTTGTTGTCCTATGTTACCTTTTTGGGGAATGTAGTTCCAAAAGAAGGAGTAATGGTAGATCCCCAAAAGATTGAAGCAGTGAAGAATTGGGTCTGGCCTAATTCTGTTACTTAGGTTAGGAGTTTTGTGGGGCTTTCCAGCTACTATCGGAGGTTTGTTAAGAATTTTTCCTCTACTGCCATGCACTTGACAAGGATTATGCAATAGGAGGTGCCGTTTGAGTGGATTGACAAATGTGAAGAGAGCTTCCAAAATCTCAAGACTATTCTGACCATAACACCTATTCTGACATGGCTAGTTAAAGGTATGTATTTCATTGTTTAATGTGATGCTTTACATTCGAGCTTGGGTTTTGTGTTGATGTAGGATAAGAATGTTATAGCTTATGACTCACGACAGTTGAAGATTCATCAGAGGAACTACCCAACGCATGATTTTTAGTTGGCACCAGTAGTGTTTGCTCTCAAGATTTGGCGACATTATCTCTATCGAGTCAAGTGTGAAGTGTTCATTTATCATCGCAGTCTACAACATGTGTTAACTCAGAAAGACTTGAATCTGAGACATCGAAGATGAATGGAGTTACTTAAAGATTATGATGTCACCATTCAATACCATCCAGGTAAGGCTAATGTAGCGGCAGACGCATTAAGCCACAAGATAGTGAGTATGGATAATTTAGGTTGCTTGGGTATTTCCAGGCGATCACTGACTTGTCGAGTTCAAGGGTGAGCCAGTTCCTTTAGGCTACCGTGGATTCACCTAGGATCTTAGTCCATTTCTTTCAAACTTAGACCTTTTAGACTCTTTACTTTATGTTTAGTTGTTTTGGGGATTGCATCCCCTTATCTTAGATCGTTAAGTTAGAAGTTTTGGTACAATGATTTTCAGGTTCTAAGGGTTGTTGACACCCAATTATACCCTCCTTTCTTTTAATTCATTATTGTCGAGCTTCTAAATTAATAACATGTCAAATTATCCCTTTTCACAACTATTTTTACTACTACGACTATTTATCATTAATATTGTTATCGTTATGTCACAATTCTATAATCACTACTAAATTTGTATATTATACTCTTCAAATTATATGATCACCTTTTACGCCTTTTTTAAAAAATTAATTGTTATAGGTTTATTTCAAGTTTCGTACTTATTAAATTATATTATCACCTTTACACCTTTTTAAAAAAATTAATTGTTATCACATAATATATAAAATAATACTTAAAACCTATCAATCATTTAAACTAAAACAGTATATTATCTTACATACAAGATTGCGTAGTAACAAACATTAATAATGTACAGGAAATGAAAATGATTATATCTTATCATTTATTCTTAATAACATAAGCATAAATTAATGACTGTAAACATACATACTAGGATCTGTAACATAAGCAATGGTGTCAGTGAGCCACTGAACATGAGCAAAGTACACAAATATTTAATTGTGAAGAAGAAGAAGAAGAGGTTCAGAATTTTCATTGTTTTAAAATGAGAGCAACTCCCTCTATTTATAGACAACAAAGGATAGTGTGAACAAATAATTTTGGTGCCTTATCGGAAATGTTACAACTATTTGGAAAAGTTGCAACCCTTCAAAAATGTAACAACCTTTCATAAAAGTTACAACTTTTCATAAAAGTCGCAACACTTCATTAAAACCATAACTTTTCATAAAAGTCACAACTATTCATAAAAGTCAAAACTTTTCAAACAAGTCGCAACTCTTCATTAAAGTCGCAACTCTTCATAAAAGTCACAACTTTTTTTATAAAAAGGGAAGGCTAGTTTTGGAAATAAATAAATTCAAAGAGAATTTTGGTATGTGGTGGCGCCACGTAGGTGGGCCTAAAGTTCTCTTTTATAAATAAATATATATATATATATATATATATATATATAATATGATATATAATTATAAGTCCTTATTTTGTAAATTAATGGTTGTCATCTTTTAACATACTTTGTATTAGTTATTAAGCTAGAAGCCCAAATTTATATAAAGAAAGAAAGGAAAAGGCAAAGAAGTGAAGCCTAAACCCACTATTCCAGCCCACATTTTATACTAAAATCTATCCAAAAATCGCTCAAACAAAGGCCCAAACGCGTGTCTTATTCATCAGCAAAATGCCAAAATAAATTAGGTCATTTTTCTTTCATCAATTTGTCTCTCCTTGCCCTTCAAATGACTAAAGATCCAAGTCTCTTTCACCTTTCACCTTGGACAGAGGCTCCTTTCCATTTTCGTACAAGCTTCAATAACTCCATCAACTATCCTCAGTTCTCTCTCTTTGTGAAACATTCAGTCAAGAAGAGGCTAAAAGATTCTTGATTTTTTGATTTGCTAAAGAGCAGAGGTTTGATTCAAAATTCAAACGACTATTTACTCAATTGAATGTCACCTGAATTGCAATAAGAGAAACCCTAGTTTGTTACTATAAATAACAACTCTTACATCCATTTTGAACCAAGCTTTTCTTCCCCCGATATCACCTTGAACCACTGCTTTCTGCTCTCAAAAATTATCTTTTGTACTCTTTTGATCTCAGCTAAAAACTATGGTTTCGAGCTTACTCGAGTTTGTCGTTATTTGAACGAAGGCCTTCGACCAAAGCACCTCTGTACACTGCCCATCAACAGGTAACACTCGCCCCTTTCTTCCTCTATTCTATCACTGCGGTTAAAGTGCTATGTATACCTTAAGAGATTTATATGTCAAGATTAAATTTTGCTTAGTTTGGATACACTGAAAGTAGTGTTAGAAATGTGATTGCGTTTCTCTCCCATATATTTAGAAATATTATGTAGGTGCTCATTTTCTTGTTTATTTTTAATTAAAAAATGAGATTAAATATCAATATAAAAATCATCTCAGTGTATAAAATGTTTTTTTATAGGAGGGTTAGAAAAGAAACCGTAGCTAAGAAATGTGATTCAAATAGTATATCTAGTGTAAGAGTTGATTAATTAATATTCAAAGTCCATTTTGGGTATTTAGGGGCCAATTTACATGAATTAGGTGATTTTATGCCCATGAGAATTTTGGTGGTTTAGGTTTCGGATGGTTTATTTGTGAACCTTTAAGGAACCCTCACTAGGGAGTTAGGGGAGAAATACATACACTCTTACAATTTTAAAGTGCATTTTGTGAATTTAAGCCTCAAATTACAAGAATCAGATGATTTTCTTAGTTTTTCATCTGTGTTAGCCCATAAATATTTTTATGATATGGCTTTCGAACATTGCGAAACATTTACGAAACCTTCCCTAGGGAGTTGTGGAGTAGTACATGCAGTCTCACAATTTTTCAGTCCATTTATAACATTTAGGTGCCAATTTATATGAATTAGATGATTTTTTTTTCCAGATTTCCATGTGTGTTAGCCCATGAATATTTTGGTGATATCACTTTTAGACAATATTTATAGCAAAGCCTTTATGGAACCCTCCGTAGGGAGTTGGGAAAGCAGTACGTATAGTCTCACAATTTTGAGAGTCCATTTAATGCATTTAGGTGCTAATTTACAAGGATTAGGCGATTTTTCTTAGGTTTTCCTGTATTATCCATGAATATTTTTTTGATATGGCTTCTGGATGATTTCTTTACGAAACCCTCTGTAGGGACTTAGAGGAGCATTTTATACATTCTCATAACTTTTAGAGTCCATTTTTGGAATTTAAGGCCAATTTACATGAATTAAGCAATTTCTTCATTTTTTTGTGTGTCTTAGACCATGAATATTTTGGTGATATGACTTATGGATGATTTCTTTGAAAAACATTTAACGAACACACCATAGGGAGTTGGGGGAGCAGTACCTATAGTCTTATATATTTTAGATCCATTTTGAATATTTAGGAGACCAATTATAGAAATTAGGAATTTTTCTTAGTTTTTTGTGTGTTTGCCCATGAATATTTTGGTGGTATGTTTTCTGGAGGATTTCTGTACGGCACCCTTCGTAGAGAGATGGAGGAGCTGTACGTACAGTGTAATAATTTTTAGAGTCAATTTTGGGTATTTAAGGACCAATGTAGAGGAATTAAGCAAATTGCTTAGTTTTTCGTGTGTGTTAGACCATGAATATTTTGGTGATATGACTTTCAGAAAAGTACATTTCAAAACCTTTATGGAACTCTCCATAGGGAGTTGGGGGAGCTGTACGTACATTCTCATATTTTAAAATCAATTTTGGACATTCAGGAGGCCAATTATAGGAATCAGATAATATTTTTAGCTTTTCCTGTGTGTTAACCCATAAATATTTTGGAGATATGACTTCCGAATAATTTCTTTGTGACACCTTTACGGAACCCTATGTAGGGAGTTGGGGGAGCAGTACGTAAAACTCACAATTTTTAGAGTCTATTTTGGGCATTTATGGGCTAATTTAAAAGAAGTAGATGATTTTCTCTGATGTTCATGTGTGTTAACCCATGAATATTTTGGTGATATTGCTTTCATAAAATTTCTTTGAGAAACCTTTACACAACTCTTTGCAAGGTTTTGTGCGAGTAATGCGAATTGTCTCACAAATTTTAGAGTCTATTTTGGACATTTAGGGGCTAATTTAGAGGAATTAAGCGGTTTTCTTAGTTTTTGGTGTGTGTTAGCCCAAAAATATTTTTTCTTAAATAAAAGGCTTGACACCTAATGTTTAAACAAGTCAAAATATTCTATTTAAATATTCAAATTAGGCATGGTCTATTGAAACATGACTTAGATTGGAGGGCTTAATGGAATATTTTGACAAGTTTAACAAGTTAATTATGTATTAAGCCAAAAAGAGCTTCTATATAATTGATAAAGCAATGAAAGAAAGCATGTTACCAAACAAAGTCTTACACCAAATGTCCAAATAAGCACCCCAATATAAATATTTTAAAATTACACAACAATAAAACTTTGATATTGGTAATTTTTGAGAAATTGAAGTAAGAATATCTACTTGAAAGTAAAAACTTTTACAGAATCCTCTGTAGGGAATTGGGGAAGTAATAAGTACAGTAGCTTTGTTTTTAGAGTCCATTTTGGGAATTTGGGGCCAATTAAAAGGAATTAGCAAACTTTATCAATTTTTCGTGTGTGTTTGGCAATGAATATTTTGGTGATATAACTTCTAAATGATTTCTTTATGAAAACTTTACAGAATCCTTTGTAGGGTGTTAGGGGAGCAGTACGTAATGTCTATCAAGTTTTAGAGTCCGTTTTGGCCTTTTAGAGGCCAATTTATAGGAATTAAGTGTTTTTTTCAAACTTTTGGGTGTGATAGATATGAATGTTTTGGTGATATGGCTTCTAGATGATGTCTTTGCGAAAACTTTATGGAAATCTTTGTAGGAAGTTGTGGTAGTAGTATATATAGTCTCAAAATTCATAGATTCCATTTTTGGGCATTTAGGGGCAAGTCTACATGAATTAGGTGATTTTTTTCAACTTTTTTGTTTGTGTTATCCAATGAATATTTTTGTGATATGGCTTCCAGATAATTTCTTTGTGCAACCTCTACTAAATACTACATAGGGAGTTGGGTGAGAAGTACGCACATTATCACAATTTGGAGAGTCCATTTTGGACATTTAGCGGCCAATTTATATGATCTAGGTGATTTTCTCAATTTTTGTGTTTGTTAGACATAAATATTTTAATGACATGGCTTCCGGATGATTTCTTTTCGAAACATTTATAGAACCCATAGTAAGGAATTGGGGGAGTAGTACGTACAGTCTCACAATTTTAGAGTGCATTTTGGTCATTTAGGGGCCAATTTATACGAATTAGGCGATTTTCTCATATATTTTTTCATGTGTGTTAGTAAGGCCATGAATATTTTTTCATTAAATAATAGGCTTGATACAAACCTTTTAAAAAAGTCAAAATATTCTATTTAGATATTCAAATTAGGCATGTTCAATTGAAACATAACTTAGATCGAATGTCTAAATGTAATATTTTGATAAGTTTAACAAGTTAATTATGTATTAAGCCAAAAAAGAGCCTCTATATATTTGATAAAGCAATTAGGGTTGTTTATAGGACGGATCGAGCAGATAATTTCACTTAACGGTTTGGCTTTACGGATATTGGTTTTTAAATTTACTAATCTGCTAGTCCATCTATATGATATTGGTTTGTTTGGTAATGGATTACCAATTATCGAACGACTATCGAGTAGTATATTGGTTAACGTCTAATTTCTATGATATGTTTTTTCAATGAATGCACCTAACAAAAAGGATGACTTTTAACCAGTAACAAGATAAAATGGATAAATTGATCCAAAATTTCAACTGGTTGTCACATTTTCATTGTCCATTTGAAAAATCTTTGTAAATGACATGATAAATTTTTGCATACATTTCATGTACATATCCTTAGTGCTTTTATGAGTTTTTTTACTTGCGCTCTATTCTTTAAAGAAAAATAGATACCAATAGAAAAGTAAATAGGTTTTCATTGCTTTATGGCTTTAGCCTTTTAAGATTTAGGACTAAGAAAACAAAAAATATATAATTAATGTTATAGATTATTGTAAAATATTAAATGAGGCTACTATACCTAGAATAAAAATGTAAGTATTGTAATTTTTAACGGGTTAATGGTTTACTCAATAAGGAAATAGAATTATCCATCCCTGCATCGATAAACCTTAATTATAAAAATTTAATCCATTCTCAGACCATTTATTCGATAACGCAATACCAATAAGCCATAAGCCAATTTTGTGGTTAGCTTATCGGTTACTATTTGGTTTTGAACACCCCTAAAAGAAAGCAAGGAAAGCATGATACCAAACGAATTCTTACACCACATGTCCAAATAAGTGCATAAATCCAAATATTATAATTCCAATACAATAATGAAAAATTGACATTGGTAATTTAAGAGAAACCTAAGGTAAAATATCAACTTGAAGGTACAAACTTTGTACTTTTCAAAAGGATATTATTTACATGCATGTAGATGCTTTAGGCAAAAAATGATGACAAGATATGCATGTAATATTAAAAACAAAAAGAAACTCAAGTAAGATATTTGAAATACCTATATTATAATTCCCACACAATAATCCAGAATAACTTGTTTGAAAACCAAACGATCCCTGAGGTTTTTGGGTTCAATTTCAAGCAAGGAATTGACAATGTGGGTAAATCGAACACCAGTGACAAATAAAAAACACTTACCTACAATCTGCATTTCTATAAGGTTGAATTTCTCGAATTGTAAAATTCCTACCTCTATGTTCCCAAGACCCTTTAAAGTTATTATTCAACCTCTACAATCGAATATCAAACACACAAAGCTTTTTGTTTCAAAACAAGTTGCAACCTTATTTCCTTCCTTGTTCCGACACACTTTAAAAATATTGTCATTGCCATTGTAAGTTTTTACAATTTTGGCCTCCTTCACTGACCATATATTCATGCATTTGTCCAATAAACCACTTTCCATGTATTCACCATTCGTACTAAATGCAACAGAGTAAACAACTTCCCTGGATTCAAAATGGAAGAGAACCTACTTAGAAAAAAAAAACATTCGACAAGAACGATACAGTTAACTTATTATCACTCCCCTCCCCTCACATCCCCACCCAAATAAAAGGAATAGGTATATAGGTTTCGATAGTTCAATTGAATATGAGTAAACAAACAACATAATACTTGAGCCTGTATTTGATAGTTAAAAAGTATAATTTTATTAAGAGTCCCAGTGTTTATCTCATGTTTCCAAGTAGACATAATGAGTTCACATCCGTTACCTGTGTCTGTTCAAGCTATGAAGAAGACGCTGTTGTTAAACATCCCATAGCTTCACAATAGAGTCAAATGAAGCACTATAAAGATAGACAGTAAAACAAAACCAATAAGCTAAAAGAAATAAAAGGTTAGGTGTAATACATTAAATCAACACATACCAAAAATCCATTTGCTGGACGGCTAAAGTGAAATTATATCTCTCTGAATTATTTTACTCGTAGGGGAATTACGGGTGATATTGAAATCATTCCATAGATAGTACAAAGTGAACAACGGTAGCATTGAAGACTACTAGTGATACATGTAAACACAACTAAGATAATTAGCATAAACCTTTGTGTCTAAATTACACTAAGTTAGTGAAAGAAAAGTTTACTAACTCTTATGATCACTTGTTGAAGGTTGAGAGAATTTATTATGTTGCTGAGTTCTCAAAGAATGATAGTATCTCAAAGCAAAACAAAAGTATTGAACCATTGGATGGAAGGAATGACTTATGGAAATCATTGAACAAATTGGTAGTGGTTGAACAAGTTCAAAGTACTACTCAAACAGCATAAGGTACAAGCAGTGGTAGTACAAGAGTAGTGAATGAAAGAGTTCATCCACTACTCTTGTACTACCACTGCTTGTACCTCTTGTTGTCTCAGTAATAACTTGAACTTGTACCACATTAATATTTGTTCCACCACCACCACTATCACCATCACCACCACAACCAACAAGAGGAGGACGATTATTTGTTTCTTTTTTCTTTCTTCCACTTCGTCCCATTTTCCCTTTTCCTTTATCATTATTATTATTATTACTACTTGATGGAGCTTCTATAGCTTGTATAACGTCGAATTTTTTGTAGAACATTTTGTATGCTAACTTTGTGTTCCTTAACTTCTGGCGAAGTCACACTCTCAGCGTCTTCTTCTTCATTATGATCAAGATTTATTAGTGGAGAACTACTGATGAACTTTGGAAGCAGAACTTTGGAATTGACTAAGGTGTCAACCTTTGTTACCAATTTGTTCAATGGTTTCCATAAGTCATTCATTCCATCCAATGTGTTCAATACTTTTGTTTTTCTTTTAGATACTATCATTCTTTGAGGACTCAACAACATAAGCAAGACTCTCAAGCTTCAACATATAACCACAACAGTTAGTACACATTTCATTCACTAACTAAGTGTAATTTTAGACAAAGAAGAAACACACTTAGTAGATCTCCACTAAACAAACAAAAGGAAGAAACATACTACTTTTCATCAACATACACTTATTTAGACCTTCTTAAACTCCAAAGATTCAACTGACTCTTAGTTGTTTCTGCTGCGGATGTGGAAGGTCATCCTAACAATAAGGTCTTCCCTATCTCAAGAAAGGGTGCTCCCCTTTTCTTCCAGGGTTTAAATTTGTTTAAAGAGTTGTTTAATGCGTTATTCCACGAACTTCAAAAATATAGTGGCACATGCTCTAAAATAGCATGAATCTTTTGCTGATTTTCGTGCCTTTAATTTTCAACATCTAGAATTATTTGATTAACTTGAGAAATTCTTTGGAACTCAAATCTTGAGGCTTTAAATTTGTTGGGGTTTAAGTGCTCCTTTGATAATAGTGTACCAGAAAAAACTTCAGAGATAAGTCAGCCCCAACGCACCCAAGGTAGTTAACTAGTGAGCAAATAAACTGAGTGAAGATCATGGAGACTAGAGTTTATATCCTAAAAAGGACAAAAAGCTTTTGGTAATTTCTTCCTATCTACCTAAACCTTGATTAGCAGAGTAAAGGTTTTGGCCCAGTGGAAGGCAAATCAGTAAGGTGAGGAAGGAATGTATTGCAAAAGATGAGATGGGGGAGAGAACAATTGGTAAGTTATATAAAGGGGAGGAAGTTATGGGGCTGTGGAAGGGGGTGTCATGGAACCGTGGAGAGGATGATGAAGAAACAAGGGGTGT
Source organism: Solanum acaule (assembly GCA_036250505.1). NCBI lineage: Eukaryota > Viridiplantae > Streptophyta > Magnoliopsida > Solanales > Solanaceae > Solanum > Solanum acaule. The sequence continues at coordinate 21,445 of JAJOOR010000485.1, read as the reverse complement.
CTGGCAAAATATAGAAACTTTATTACTTATCTATGAACAATGATTCAACCATAATCTACGACAATGATGTCTAATATACATGTAATTGAGAACCTAGTGCTACCAGCAAATGTGAAAGAAGATTATGATAGAAAGAATACTATAAACATCACTGGTACCAATAGATAGAATACCTTGCCAGAAACAACTGTTGATTTGTATTGCCTATACCAGCACCAGTTGGATACCATTTGATGGTGGATATCTCCTAAAAAACATATTAGTCAGCAGTTGATGTCTGATTTCATTAAATGAATCAACAAAGAAAAGGAAAGAACAAAATAGATACTTTGTGATGTTCTCGGAAATTATGCAAGCAAGCATCTTGTTTCATGCTCCATATTTGCACTGAAATAATGAATTGTTGACCAATTTATTTTAAACAACACAATAGATATTCAATGTCTTGGCGCAAGAAAAGGTGAAGCGAAGAAGCATTAACACAACTAATATATAAATTAACAACGTAAATATATATTCAAGGGTACTTATATATGATATTTATCATTTTTCCTATAAGGAAATCACGTCGGATTAGGAGAAATTTATAGAGATGCGGTCAGACCTTTGATGTATGTCCTTCCAAAGTAGTTACATCGTAAGTAGGAATTTCACTCAGCAGAGTGGTTGCGACTGTGTTGATATACATAGGCTCTAAATTCGTCTTGCAACAAAAGAAAAACTTTAGTGTCACAAGACCAACAAAACTTGGAAGATGACTAAAACATACTGAATTGAGCATGAAAATGGAAGCTTCTATCGTTTCTCAGCTAGAAAAAAGAAACGCAATATGCAGTTCAATTGAAAATGAAACAGAAAGCACAGGATAACTGACATGGATTCTTGGAGGCTAAAAGCTAGCCCAAAAAAGGCACCCCTTTTTACATTTGTGGTGATTGACCAAAAACAACACAAAACACAAATTAATTTTCTACAAAAGTACTTTTTTGTAAAAGTTGTTTTGTCAAAAGGTTCTCCAGATTAGAATAATATTAATTCTCCTACCTTTGAGGTATAGAGATTGTTTCTGATAAACCCTCTATTCAGTAAAAACATTATACACTAAAATAGTGAAAGAAAAATATTAACTTTCGCAAAATTTAACTCTTTTAACAACAACAACATATCCAATGAGGTTTGAAGAGGGTGGTGTATACTCAAACCTCAAGTAAAGCACATAAAAGTATCTAATAGAAACAAAACATCAAAATCTCCATAAAAAATAGTTCAAAAGAAGATGAAAATTGAATTACCGAATTCAAGTAGGAGGAAATCATAGGGTGAAGAAGCCATTGCTGTGAATTGATCACAACTTAAAGAAAAAGACAGAGGGTCAAAGGATTGCTCCTACCTATGATATATATAGAGAGAGGAAAAATATGGTAAGTGGTAATTTTGGGAAACAAAATATTTATTTATAAGACGAGAATTAGAAATGTTTTAATTCCAAAAGACATTTTGAATAAAGTGTTGAATGACAATTGTATCCTCAAGCTATTTCAAAGAGTTGAAAGAATAAATTTATTTAATCTGAGACAGATTCAAAATTTAAGCCAGATGTTTAAATTTGATAGTATATCAAAATATATTTAATAATATTAAGTTCACTTTATTGATTTTTTTAGGTCTCAAAGTTACAAGATCAAAATCATATTGTAGAATTGAATATTTTTAAACCTAAACCCTAATTTTATTAGTACGTATAATTTTTTCTAGTTCGTTTTGATTTGTTATTAGTTTAGATCTTTAAGTTGTTACAATACCTAAAACCTTAATTTTTAGAAGTTATAATTTTTCGAAACCTAAACTTTAATTTTATAAGTACGTATATTTTTAAAAAAATTCATCATGTTGGTATAGATATATAAGGTCTGACCTAAACACTGGTTTGTTTTTTAAGTGTATTTTGTTTGTATTCATTTCACAAAGATTTCTTTTGTCAATTATTTCTCATTAGTATTATTCATTTGTTTTTTTTGTTAGTTTTAACTTTCAAGTTTTTTTGGTTATTTAGTTATGAATCTTAATTCCTATATGACTTATTTCAAACAATTTCTTCTCTGGGAATTTTTGAGACCTTTTAAAATGACTTTAATGGTAAAAAGCTGGGATTTTAAAGTTTTTTTTAGGGAAAGGGATCATACACCCAAAGTTCACTGAAAATTAGATGCATTTACCTTTAGGACAATTTCAGGCGGCTGTTGGGAGACCTCAGCTAGGAGATCACAGACTTGTTCAGTTCAAGGATGAGCCAGTTCCTTGAGGCTACTATGGATACAGCTAGGATCTTAGTCCATTTCCTTCGGACTTAGGCCTTATAGACTCTTTACTTTATGTTTAGTTGTTTTGGGGATTGCATCCCCATAAATTACACCATTTAATTAGAAGTTTTGGTACAATGACTTTCAAGTTCTAGGGGTTGAATTTCCACTTGGTTAGGTTTGTTTTTGATAAACTACAGAGTTTATGGGAACTCGAGTTTTAAATTGATTATCTAAACAAGTTTCTACATCTTTAAATGCTTGTCTTTTGGTTAGTATCGTTTAGTTGGGTTGTAGTAAGGGTTCTCCCATTGGAGGGTTAGTGTGGGTGCCAATCACGGCGGTTTGGGTTATGTCGAAGTTAGTATCAGAGACCTAGGTTTGTTGATCTCATTGTACCAAAATGATTCTAGTAGAGTTTTACGAAATGGTACAAAGACGTCTAGAATGTCAAATAACAGGGGGTTTTGGTTTTAATTATCAACTACAGCAGCCACAAAAAAATACAGAATAACAATAATGAGATGGGTTCTTGCGATGTGATTCGATTATAGGCTAATGTAGAAATATGGTAATTGCAACTATTAGGAAATAACTAAATATTAGTGATTAAGCTAGACTATAGAGGAGGTAAACTTTCTATCGAACAATTTACCTCGAATCAAGTCGATTTCTCTCGAACATCAACAAGCATGCAAAATAAGAATAGCCTAAGCTTTAGTCCATTCACTCTCTCGAGATGAATGTGTGGAAAAGGGTTTAGGATTCACTCTCTCAAGCTGAACCCATGACAACCCAATACCCACAGACCATCAACTAATAAACTTGGTTTTAAAACCTCTCTCTCAAGCAAGCCAAAAACACGAAGGTAGAACTGCCTTTGCAACTACAATTTTTTATTTTAAACCACAATTACTGATTGAAATCTCTTCTAAACAACATTTAAACTAACAATTAGAAATACGCATAAACTAAATCAGCCCATAATCACATAATCACACCCCAAGAATTGGGGTTTTAGCTAGACATCATAAAAAGATAAAACTCGTTACCAAATTGAATTTCCATCAACTAGGTAAGATTGATTTCGTCTTTACAAATGTCCAAATAGAAGAATCTCAAAGATCCACTTCTAATTTCTCAAAAGTAAAAACTTTCAATTCTTCAAAGCTAAGGAAAAACTCATCTCAACACTCAGGGTTCAAACTAAAAATTCAATGTAATGAAAATATGATAATAATGATACTAAACTAAATGTTCAAAACTGTATTTATAGTCACCAAAAATATGTTGCAAAGGGCCATTTGGCACAGTAAGTCGGGTTCGCCGATCAACTTAGCGATCCGCTCTTTGGTCAATTCCAACGCCTTTTTGCCTTGGCGTTCAGAATCCTCCAGGTCTGTAACTTTGGGCGATCTAACTCTACATCGCAGAATCACGTGGCGATTCACCGACTGCTCCTTTCTCTCACCAACTTGATTTTCTCCTTCAAAGTTTGGCACATTGGAACTTTAGGCAGTCAAATGGCCACTCGGCAAATGGACTTGGCGATCACCAGGCTCTCTTTTCTTCCTTCTTTCATCTTGCTTCATTCTTTTTTTTCAAATTAGTGTCCTTGCTTTCTTCCTCAATCCAAATACTTGGAAATCAAGGACTTTACATCAATTATTGGCACAAAATAAGCATTTGAGGACACTAAACCTATACCAATAAAGCCCTAAACGAGTCCATATCTCGGACTCATCAACACCCCCAACTTAAACTTATGTTTTTCCTCAAGTAAAACTTAAGTTCAGCAGTTAGAAAAGGATGTCTCAAACAATGCTACACAATACTCAATCATGAATGTACACAACAAGACTCAACTTACTCATGCAATGATCAATTGTGCACTCAAAGACTCAAATTGTGACTCACCATTACCAAAGAATCTCAAGCTCACAATACCTGCTTCAAATGCAAGTTCAAGCTCAACAAAGGTACTCAAATTCCCTCACACAAAGATGATTCCTCATTCACACACAATGGTTCAACACTTTATAGTTCCGGAATCACATACAACTCTCACACTCACAAAGATGAACACAAGTATGACTTCACCCATAGGTTTGCCCTTACTTTCCATTCAACACTTGTTTTAGCTCACACAAGATCAAAAAGGTCTTTTCAAGGATTGTAACGGGGCTAAGTGTAAAGTAATGGTCATTTAGGCTCAGTGGCTACTATCCTCATGAAATGTGGTATGAACAACACTTTCTCTTCTTTTTGTTCATCCTTTTCATTTATGCTCTAAACTAGTAAAATTACCCGCGCTTTGCGCGGGAATTTAATATCATTGAATTTATAAAATAATACTTAAAACCCATCAGTCATTAATAATAAACACTATATTATCTGACATACAAGATTACGTAATAACAAAAATAAATAATGTAAAGGAAAATGAAAATTATTACATCTTATCATTTATCCTTAATAACATACCAGAATCTGTATCTTAAGCAATGGTGTCAGTGAGCCACTCAGCCTTAGCCACTCAACAGGGGCAAAGTACACAAATATTTAATTGTGAAGAAGAAGTTTGTTGTTTTAAAATGAGAGGAAATCCCTCTATTTATAGAAAACAAAGGGTAGTGTGAAAGTTGCAACCCTTTAAAAAGGTCTCATAAAAGTCACAACTTTTTATAAAAGTCGCAACTCTTTATTAAAGTCGCAACTTTTCACAAAAGTCACAACTTTTCACAAAATTCACAATTTTTCATAAAAGTCGCAGTTATTCATTAAAGTCGCAACTTTTTATAAAAGTCACAACTTTTCATTAATTTCACAACTTTTCATGAAAGGGGAAGGCTAGTTTTGTAAATAAATAAATTAAAAGGAATTTATGGTTTTTGGTGGCGCCACGTAGGCAGGCCTAAGGTTCTCTTTTATATATATATATATGATATGATTCACCCCATTATTCACTTTCCATGGAATACCGGACACCCCATTTTTTTTGCACTTTCACAACTTTATTTCAAAACTTTTTCATTCTTCTTTTCTTTTTCTCTTTTTTCTTTTGTATGGAGGGGTTCCATCTTTCTCGAAACCATGGGTTAAAGGGGGACTTCTTTGCACTTCTTGATTTACCTTCTCTTTTCACCACATTTAGCCTAAGTTGGTTATTCCAACAAACCACATTTTATGAGGATTATAGGTGAAGGGATAAAGAAAGGTCACAATTTCATCAAGTTTCTTCCAAGAAAAAGGGTAAGGCTCAAACGGTGTTCAAGCAAAGTTCACACACACAGACAAGGTAGGCCACCAAAGAGGTATAATGTCAAATTGTTTCACTCTTTAAAATCATTGCCTAAGATCATTTCAAGAGTTTGCATCACTTACTTAACCGGACCAACGGGGCAAATTCTAAGTGTCATCACACAAGGTTCACGGTAAGCTCATCACACAAGGCATTAGCAACAATATCAAACAAGACTCCACACTTTCGCTAGTGCGCAATGTTCATCACAAGAGATTTATTCAAAAACCAGTTAGTCACAACAAGATGCAAAAAGTTCACATATTATCTATGTAAATTCATTTGGCCTCATTGTAGCCGCACATTCATTTTTATTCAATTGAGAGCACTATTCAAGTCAGCGGTATTGATCACAACCGACACTTAAATTTACACAGGAACAACCACAAGTAAATACACAATTTTTCGGAAGGATCCAAAAATCATTTACAATTAAACAACAAGCCACAAGCTCAAAAATCCACAACACATTAACAAAACACAATTTACAGCACAAAACCCAATATAAAAAAAAAATAATAGTCACAAGAGGTAGATATGGAAATACCTCACCCCACCACAAATAAAAAACAATTTGTGCTCAAATGCAATAAAGTACTAAAACATCAATAGAAATGACAGAGAGGGAGGTAAAGAGAAGTCATGTCTATGCAGTCGCTCCATCTGTCAAGGCATCAGTGCGTGATGTAGTACTCTGATCTTGGGCATCAGAGCCCGGGGTATCAGTAAGAGTAGATCCGGCCTTGGTGGTGTCTGTCAAAGAAATCTGTAGTGGAATCTATCATCACCTTCTCAACCTCTATCATGCCCTCATAAGAAGCCTTCTCAGCAACACCAAGCAGCTCCTCATCCGTCTCAGCATCAGACTCGGCGGCGGCTACCTCCTCAGCTCGAACCTCATCTCCGGTGGTAGACGGAGGCATATCTGGATCAACTGGTATATCCGGGATCTCCACCATTCCTAAAATCATCGAAATGTCAGTGGACTTCAGCTGGTCCATATCTCTCATCACCGTAGTAATAGCGACATTTAGAGTCGTCACTTCCTTAGTAGCCCCTTGGCCACCCTCGCACACCGCTATCCTTGCCGGAAGGGCTTTAATATCCGCACCGAAGGGAATCACAACAGCAGCAAAAGCTCTCTCAATTAGCCCAGAAATAGTGGCCTCAAGCCTAAAGGGGCGCTTATTGGCATAATGGGCTAGCTACCCCATCTGAGTCAATGCAACATAGGTGAGTAGAGGTCGAGCAACAGCAGTACCAGGTCTAGGAGGCAAAGAAACAGTGGAGGAACTAGGAGTAACAGAAGGGTCAGCACTAGATGTACTTGAAGGCCCAGGGGCCGGAGTAGGCAATACTGCCCCTGCAGGTAGTGTTTGAAAATCAACAACTAGAGATGTATCAACTGGGGTTGCCTTCTTCTTCTCGGCCTCATCCTTCAAGTACTCCACCTCAATCCTCCGAATGTCAGTACATGAGGTGGGAATAACTTCTACATCCTTTTACTCATCCCGAGGCACCGAGCCAATCTACACAACTCAGTGATTAGCACCGGAAAGGGGAGGGAAGTTTGGCGTTGTTTGGCCCTCATGTCCATCTCCTGCTCAACGATCATACCCAAATTTATGTGCTCTCATACAATGATCGAGCCAATACAAGCCGCCTTTGTGTGGCGTAGAATGGACTTATTCTGGGATGTCATGATAGTGCTACTGATAAAGCTAAACCAGTATCTCGTTTCTACATGGAGGTCCTTCTTCTATATTAGAGCTCCTGCCTCCAACCACCTCGTAGTACCATCACGTTTGAGTGGGGCCAACCAGCTTTTCATGTTCTCCAAGGACTTAGTCTTGATTCTATACTGGTAGGCATCTGCAATGTTGCCGGTGCACTCCAATACAACATTTATGTTAGGACTGTCACACAACACTTTCTTGCCTCTGACAACCACATAATCAACTGGCTTGAATTTAGCAGCTAACTTCTTCCTTTGTGGCACTAGGGCTCCTTAAGCGGTATAGAAATCCTGGACCCAATTTGGAATATAGGAACCATGGGGTTTTGTGAAGATTTCGAACTTACGGGCCTTTATGGTGCGCCAAATTTTGGGGTATCTGTCTATCACACCATCACTAGAGAGCCTCTTTTCATCAATGATGGTCCTAAACCCCTCAGTCTTCTGGTTGTTCATAGACCAGGGAGGAGGACCCTATAGCGCTGGTGCTAGGACCACAGTGTGTGCTGGAGCAGGAGGAGTAGTGGTGGCCTAGGGAGTCCTGATCCTTGACGGATCATTCATCCTCTTGGATCGCAGCTCCGCCCTCTAGGTTGCTAGTAGCTCATTATCCTCAGGCTTAGAAGTGGTGTCCCGAGGATCTTGCTGCTCACTCTCACTCTCAGAAGTGGTGAGGTGAGTGGCATAGATCCCATCACTATCGGTGGTGGGAAATTTGATCTCCGGTTATGCAGGTTCAGGTGTCTTGCCCTTCCCTTTTTCCCTTCCCACCTGTGGTGGGAAATTTGATACCCTTAGCCTTGGATGCAGCTGCATTCTGTTGATTTTGATTCCCTTTGCCCTCTTGCGGGGCAGCATATCCCTACTAGCCACTTTTAGTCTAGCCATATCAGCAAACAAATCATAGAAAGTTAGGAATCGATAAAAAACAAAGTAGCAGAAAAATAGTTGCAGATAGACTCGCCAATCCGATCGGCGAGTCGCCAAATCACTTTGATGAGCTAGATCGGGCTCGCCTAAAGGATAGGCAAAAAAAATTTCAGAAAAATTGGCATGTTGGCCATCGGAGGGGCCTTTCTGCGAATCGCCAACAACATTCAGTGAGCACAGACCAGTTTGCCGAAAGTTAGAGTGCATTTTTAAGGGTTAGGGGTGTAGAAAGGGCGATCAAAGAAGACTTTCGGCGAGTCGCCGAGTGCACTCGGCGAACTCAAGCTTCTCGCCGAAAGTTACAAAACAAAAACTCAAAATTAACATGAAATTAAAGGCGATCTAGGGGGGATTCGGCGAACCGCCGAGTGGTTCGGCGAGGTCGACCTAGGTCACCAAACTGCCTAACGTGCCTACTTTTAACCCCGACATCCAAAATCAACCCTACAGTCCCTGAAAACAAAATCATACCACACACTAGTACAACTAGACTCGGACCCATTCTATCGATGCCCCCAGGATACTGAGACTTCTCCCGATTTGGCCAAATTTGGCCATTTGATGACTTTAGCCCTTAAGAATGACGTCAACCACTCTATCATTGGGCAAAACACATCATTTATCACAATTAAAGGTTACTCAAACTTCACAAGACTAGAACCAACATTAACAAAACATCACCCAATAATTTGTATCAATTTTAAGGCACGAAAATTTTGGGAAATCAACAAATGTGCAAACTAGGCATGATTTTCAATTTAAAATACACATACAAGAACAAAATAGCATATCAGAGAGGCCCAGCACATACCACTAAGATAAAAACAATTGTAAATGAGTGAAATCCCGAAATATGAGTTCGGGGTTTGGAAAACCAACCTTTTATGCTGAATATATAAGTTGAAATGCTAGGCGGTAAAGATATCGAACTCCGATCACACCATCAATGACTAAGTAGCAGTAATAATGCAAAAATATGGGAAAATATAGTGCAAGTGTGAGCTTGCGAAGTTAAAAAATGAGGGAATGTGGAAGAGTTTGAAATTTTAAACCTTTGGCCTTTACAAACCGTCCAGTTCTCGCCCATTCAACGACATTAGTGTTGCTTACCGAGTAGGAACTTACCTCACTGAGTTTTACAGGACCTCCAGCTAATATAGGGTCCAAACGGCGGACAAAGTTGTGATCGCCGACCCGTTCAACGACATGCCAATTTGCTCCTGGGCCTGCCGAGTTTTACAAACTCCAATTTCAAAATTCCATGAGTCAAACGGCAGTCCAAGTTGGGCTTGCCAACCTCTTCGGCGAGTCGCCGACTGGACTTTTAGCTCGCCAACCCGCACTTTTCAAACACATTCTACGCTTCAACCTGCAAATTCAACACACGATTATTTCTAAAATAAAAATAAAGTGATAAACACTTTAGTTTCCTCCCAAGAAGGGCCTTAGTTAACGTCATGACACAACGCAATTCCCCACTCAATCTTGATTGTAGGGTAGAGATGAGACAACACATGACCCATCTGGGTCTCCAATAGCTAAATAGATATGAAATGGGAAGCAATCATCTGATTTAGTAGTGAGCCTTTCTCTTTTATCGCATTCAACACTGTGTCATGTTCTCCCACTTTGTGGAGAATGAGTGAGAGAATCTGTTCTACTTGTCCACCCTCGTACTCCTTGGACTTTCTACGCTCATGAAGGGGAATATACCGCTCTTTATTTTTGAACGGTACATCCAATTCCATAACCTGTTTGGCCACAAGATCCAGCAGAGTCAACAGTGTGGCCAAAATCTGGTCCTTCTCAGTCTCCTTGTTGGTCTTGGCAATGTGATTAAGGAGCTGGGTTGTTATTGTATAGGGTAGTCGTGTGAGACCACCTAGAGAAATTTGGTCAGCCACTTCTTTGTTCTCCGGACCAAGTCCTCTATAGAAGCAGTCCTACAACATTTTATCTGAGATTCCATGAGTTGGGTATTGCAGCAATAGTGACTTAAATCTCAGCCACAACTCATAGATTGACTCACCTTCCAACTATCTGAAACTTAGGATGTTATCCCTAAGAAACATCATCCTCAAAGGAGAGAAGTCCATTTGGTCATCGTTGCTACAAGACATGTTCCTTTCTTTTGTTCGAAATGAGCAACATGAAAAACAAAACTAAAAGTAAGTAGATTCAGCTATGACTAAAAAGAAAAAAATTCAACTTAACCAAAGAATCTTAGCCAACACCACTCCCCGGTAGCGACGCCATTTTGATTAATAACGTTTCAAAGACACTTAATCCAATTCTAAGTTTCAATGATCGTTAATCAGTATATAACCCAACTAAATGAGTTGGGGTAGAATCCCATAGGGAGTGGTACTTGTTTAAGATTCAATAGGAAAATACAAATATGATAAAGTTAATTATAGGAATAGACATTTACGAACAAAAACATAATTCAAATCAGGGGTGACACGAATGTCAAATAACAGGGGGTTTTGGTTTTAATTATTAACTACAGCAGCAACAAAAGAAAATACGGAATAACAATCATGTGATGGGTTATTGGGATGTGATTCGATTATAGTCTAACGTAGACAAATGGGTAATTGCAACTGTTAGGAAATAGATGTATATTAGTGATTAAGCTAGACTATAGAGGAAGTAAACTTTCTCTCGAACAATTTACGTAGAATCAAGTCAATTTCTCTAGAACATCAACAAGCATGCAAAATAAGGATAGCTTATGCTTTAGTCCATTCACTCTGTCTAGCTGAATGTGTGGAAAAGGGTTTAGGATTTACTCTCTCGAGCTAAACCGATGACAACCCAATACCCACATACCATCAGCCAATAATCTTAGTTTTAAAACCTCTCTCTCGCAAGCCAAAAATACTATGGTAGAACTGCATTTGCAACTACAATTCCTTAATTTAAACCACACTTACTAACTGAAATCACTTCTAAATAACATTTAAACTAACAATTAGCAATACCCATAAACTAAATCAACCCATAATCACACTCAAAGAATTGTGGTTTTAGCTAGACATCATAAAAAGATAAAAATCGTTACCAAATTGAGTTTTCATCAACTTGGTAAGATTGATTTCGTCTTTATAAAGGTCCAAATTGAAGAATCTCAAAGACCCACATCCAATTTCTCAAAAGTGAAAAACTTCAATTCTTCAAAGTTAAGGCAAAACTTGTCTCAATACTCAGAGTTCAAACTAAAAATTTAATGTAATAAAAATATGATAATAATGATACTAAACTAAATGTTCAAAAATGTATTTATAGTTACCAAAAATATGCTGCGAAGGTCCAGTCGGTGCAGTAAGCCGGGCACGTCGATCAACTCATCTATCCGCCCTTTGGTCAATTGCATCACCTTTTTGCCTTAGCCTTCAACATCCTCCAGGTCTATAACTTTTGGAGATCTAACTCTGTATCGCAGAATCACTCATCGATCCGCTGACTGCTCCTTTCTCTCACCAACTTACTTTTCTCTTTTAGGGCTTGGCACACTAGAACTTCAGGCGGTCAAATGGCCACTTGGCACTCGCCAAATGGACTTGGCGATCACCAGGCTCTCATTTCTTCCTTCTTTCAGCTCACTTCGTTACTTTTTTGCAAATTAGTGTCCTTGTTTTGTTCCCCAATCCAAATACCTGGAAATCAAGGACTTTACATCAGTTATTGGCACAAAATAAGCATTTGAGGACACTAAACCTATACAAATAAAGCCCTAAATGAGTCCAAATCTTGGACTCATGAATGACCAAGATAAATAGAGCATGGTACACTCGTGAGGACCAAGTGTCTCCTCTCATGTTTAGAATGACAAAAGAGCAGATCGAAAAGGATCAAGAGAGAAACCAAAACATGGCCAAAATGATGACCCAACTGGACATCTTAGCTAAAAATGGCATGGGTAATGGTGGAAAAAGTGTTAATGTTGTGGGTGTTGGTATAGTAAACCCTGATGAAGCCCATTTTGAAGTGTTGTACAATGAGGAAGTGAACTTCCTTGCAAATCAAGGAGGAGGATTCCATTCAAACTATCCAAGTCCAGGTGGACATCCGTGTTGGAATAGAAATGAGGGATGGAGAGATCGTGACAGAGATTGGCGTGATCACAACGCTACTTCAAAGGAGAAAGAGGGTGACAAGGACAGGTAAGTCCCACCCATGAGAGTTAAAAGCCTAAGGAATCAGAAAGTGTCCGTACAGAGGATATGCTCTCATGCATTCTCAACAAAGTTGAAGGGTCGAACAAAATGTTAAAAGAGATAAAGGAGGACGTCTCAACTTTCAATCAGATGGTGACTTCTCACTCAGTCCCTATCAAGAATTCAGAAACACAAATGGGTCAAATCTCGACCCATCTAAATCCAAGACAAAAAGGAGGGCTGCCCAGTGATACAATGGCAAACCCCAAAAATGAAGATTAAATTTGTATTTTTGTCGTTCCACGAAATTAAATAAGGCTCTTCTTGGGAAGCAACCATAGTATTTCATTTTTTTAAGATTGTTTGTGAATAACGGGTATTGATTGTGCAGGTTGAAAAGTGAAATGTTTTGGAAAATGGGTAATTTTTTAAGTAAAATTCTGGTCGGTGATTCACCAAAGAGGTTGGTGAGTCCAGACTTAGACTGCCGTTAGAACCACCTAGCTTTAAGGAGAACTCTGTAAAACTCCGTGAGCTAAAAGCTCAGTCGGTGACTCACCGAATAGGTCGGTGTCCCCGACTTTCTCTATCGTTTGAACCTCCAAATTGCTGGGACACCTGTAAAACTTGGTGAGCCAAAATACCACTCGGTGGATCGCCGAGTGGTAAGGCGGAAACGACTTATACCACTGAAGGGAGCACGAATTGAAAGGTTTTAAAGGCCAAACAGTTTAACATTTCAAAATCCTTTCACTTTCTCAACTTTTTAACCCCCGTCCCCTTTCACCCGACTATAAATATTTCATATTTTCTTGTTTCTACTCTTGTATCATGTGCAATCTTTGCTAGGGATTGTGGAACTTTGCCGCCTAGCATTATAATTTATTATTTTCGGCATAAAAGGTTGGTTTTCCGAACCCCAAACTCCATATGTGGTTGAACTTGAATGCAAATCAGTAAATTGTTGTTGATAATTGTTCGGTGTTTGATTTTAATCATTGTTTAATTGTTGGATTTCCTGTAATGAATTAAATTGGTGCCTAATATTGCGTGTTTGATCGATTCCTGTGGCCTTGCTTGTTAAAATAGAGTCTAAATCATTGGGTTGTGATAAAAATGTGTTGGGACAAGCAGGGTGAAGTCTAAGTAACCCCGGATTGTGCTAAATGATGTAGTTTGCCCAGTGATGGACCGTTTGACGTCATTCTTAAGGGTAAAAGGCATCAAATGGCCAATTTTGTCCAAATCAGGGAAGTCTGAGTACCCCGAAGGCATGGGTAGTATGAGTCTAACCTTAATTGCATATTATAGGTGTTTAATATTGTTTTCGTAGACTACAGGTTAGATTTTGAAGTTAGGGGTTGAAAACTGGCACGTTGGACCGTTTGGTGAGCTGAGTCGAGCTCACCGAACCGTTCGGTTGTTCACTAAAGTCCCCCTAGATCTCCTTTAATTTCTTAAATTGTTGAGTTTGTGGTTTTCACCTTAAATTTTGGCGACCTTCTTCTTGTTCACCTCATGGCCCTGGATATCGTCGACTTTTCCTGAATTTTTGAAAACTTTTTCCTGTAACGTTCGGCGAGCCAGATCTGGCTTGCCAAATTAACTTGGCGACTCACTGAACAGTTCGACGAGTCTTTTTATAAATTTTTTTTTTGCATATTTTTTTGGATACTTTCTAAGTGTTACTTCGTTATTTTGCAGAAATGGCTAGAACCAACAAGACTGGTGGAGAAATGCCGCCCCAAAATCGGGCACGAGAAGTCATGATAAATGAGGAAGTAACTACTTCCAATGCTAAGGACAAGAAGCTACCTCCAAAAGGAGGAAAGGGAAAAGGCAAGGCTTCATTGGATGAGACACCGTCTTACAACTCCAGCAGTGAGGGTGAATCCTATGATTCTTAGGCTTCTTTCTTTGAGCCTGAGGATGATTAGCTGCTACAGGCCCGACAGGCAGAGCTACTGTCTAAATCTCATCATGATCCGTTGAGGCTCTTGGTGCCTCAAACTCCTCCTCATCTAGCTTCTGCACAGACTAGGGTCCTGGGGCCACTAGTTCAGGAACGTCCTCCATGGTCACTCAATCGATTAAAGGCCGAGGGATTGAGAAACATCTTAGTGGAGAAGAGATTTTCCATAAATGGTGTGGTAGACAGACATCCAGAGTGTCGGACACCCTCAGATTCCACAAATTTGAGATCTTCACCATGGCCCATACATTCCTACCTAGGTCCAAGAGTTCTACTCAGCCTACGGTGATTTGGTACCTTAGGGGAAAAAGAAGAAGCCCATTGCCTTCAAGCCGGTGGACTTCGTGATGGTCAGAGGGAATAAAGTTAGATGCAGCAATGATGATATATATGTTTTGTTTGAGAGGTCTTCAGATTTCATAGATGAGTACCAGAGTATGCTCACAACAAAGACTCTGGAAGACCTCAAGGTTTGGCTTGCCCCTCTTCTTTGTGACACCACTCCGAGGTGGATTAAGGTTGGAGCACCTATAGAGAAAAAAGATCTCAATGTGGCAGCTAGATATTGGTTTGGACTTATTAGCATCTCGATCATGCCATCTCAGAATGAATCTATCCTCCTCCACTTAAAGGCGTCCTGCCTCGAGAGTATCATTGCTAGAAAGCAGCTTAATTTGGGCTTCATCATCAAACAGGAGATGGCCATGAGGGAGAAGCAGCGCCAGGTGTCTCTTTCATTCTCTGTACTGATGTAACGACTCAGAAAATGATAGGTTAAACTAGAGCCTTACTATGTGGTTAATGTCATGAGTTAAGCACAAGGGCTAAGGGTTTTGGGTGTAGGCCATGGTTTAGGAACCTAGGATACCTAAAACTAGTCATAACTACTACCTCCCTAGACCACGAGGGTCTTCATGACCCGTGGTGGCAAGGAAGCATGCTCAAGTTTGGTGCCAAGCCAAGGCACCCCTTCACGAGCCACTTCACGACTCGTGGTCATGACCATAGGCCGTGGGAAGGCTCGTGGGGTTGCCTTAGCTTTGTGGGAGATGTTGTAAGCTGAGGGAGCTATTGTCCCTTAGTTCACGGGCACCACCACGAGCCGTGGTGCCCTAGATGATCCGTGAAAGTGAACTTGGAGTTCACTTAGGCTTAAGGGAGGCAAGGCAACTTTGACTAAGTGCTGCTCTATGACCACGAGCTTCACCACGACTCGTGGTGTGAACCATGGATCGTGGGAGCTTCCGTGGACTTGTCTTGGCGTTGGAGGGCTTGGCAAGGATGGGAGGCACTTTTCCTCAAGGACCACGGGAACCACAACGAGCCATGGTGCCCCTCACCACCCGTTTAGATGGGCGTGGTCCCTGATGGGCTTCCTCAAGTTGGGGGTTTTTGGTAATTTCATTTTAATTGTTTTATTATGTGGGGTTGTTTTAAATGGTTTACATGATAAATATATAAGGTTTAAAGTCTTTTAAACAAGTCACTCACTTATTATTTTTCCCCAAATCAAATCCCAAAGTTCTCTCTATCTATATTTCCCTCTAACTCAAGGTAGAAGAAGGAGTGGGACCTAGGGTTTTGGATTCAAGGATTTATTCATTAAATTTCTTGGGATGTCTTAGAAAAGGTATGGTGACCCTTCATCTACGGTTAGCTTTCACCCTAAAGTCAACTTCAAAGTAAACTTTTAAAGAAATCAAGTTTATGAAAACCTAGGGTTTTACTCAATCTCATGGGTTCTTTCATCAAATGGTTTTATAGGCTTCTAAAGACATGTTGTTGTTATATTATTGTTGTATTGGTGATTTAAGATGAAAATACTCCATGAACCCATGATTTCTCTCTATTCCTAGTTTTTGCCTTTATGAAGTGGGGTTGGTCGATAAAGAATGTATATGAAGAGAACTTGTTTAAATGGCTTTAGATTGTTGAAGTATGTCATTACCATGCTTACATTATGGTGTATTGTTGGTGTATTGATATGTGAAGTTTATGGCCTTGAAGGCAAAGATATGAGAAGCTACTTGTTGAATTAGAATTGTTAAGTTGATGTTGATCCTCTTGAAAGGTGGAGGTGTTTACTTGTTATGTACATTGTGACCATGGCTTTGAAGGCATAGTATGAGAAATTGAAGTGTTATCATGACATTGTATGAATGGGAATTCAACGAAGCTAATGAGATCATGTTATGACTATAAATGTGTTGTTATTGAATGGATTTTTCTCAATTTGACACTCATGAATGTTGATGATAGGATATGAAGGATTCTTCAATATATATTGTATGTCTCGAATTGGTAGAGCTTGTGCATCCTTTTCTTGTATAAATGATTATATTGTTGGTTGTTGAATCCTTGGATCGGTAGGCTAGTAGCACCCTTCCACTCATGATAATAATGAACCTTGGAATCGGTAGGCTTATGGCACTTTTCCATGAAGGTTAATGATAAGACTTGAACCGGTAGGCTTATGGCACCATTTCAAGAGGATTTAATGAGCTTTCCTAAATGAACCTTGAAACGGTAGGCTTGTGGCACCCTTTCACATGTTAATGAATGTAATCTGTAGTTCGTAGGCCAATGGCACCTCTCATGTGTGATAATGTCAAGGTAAGGAACTATTCTATGGGAATGTAGGCTAAGCATTGAGTGTATTTGGTTAGATGGAAACTCCCCCAATGGTTAGGCATGAGTTTCATTGATTGTCTACCTTATCCCATAAATTATATGTCTGCATAGGTAGCTAGTGGATCCATTAACCTATATGTGCCGGTCTTCCTTAGGCCAGTAGACCACCTCTTTACGGTGTGGGGACTTATGACAGTGGATTCCATGACAAGCTCTCATTATGTATGTCGGTTAAATTCTTACTTCCCATCATGTGAGATTTCATTATGGTTTCTTGATAGGTTCTACAAAGTGTAGGTAGTAGTATGGGATGCTACCTACACATTGCACGTGTAGGCTTGGAGAGGGTCAGAGTGAGTTTCTTTAAATCCTAATGATTGTGACATGAATGTGCCCTAGATAATGTTATCAAAGAATGTTGGCTCTTAAATACTTAATAGGTTATGCATGCTATACTTGGGTTATATTACGAATTAGCCTCCATTGTCATATATTATTAAATGATATATCGCTTATGTATGAATATTGTGCAAAGGTGAAAAGAAAGGAATGATGAGTTTACTTTAGGTGCCCTAAATGTGGTACCCCAGTATGGATGGTGGTATGGGACGCTATCCATACATTTCACAAGGTATAGCATAAGGGTTGATTGAGGTGAAGGTCCAAGGTAAAGGTAAAGGTTTTCATGTTGATGTTGTTAAAGTGTGGTATTGTGACTTACCTGATGATTATACTTTTCTTGTATGTCTTTTATGCAATTGTTCATGATATTTCAAAAATTGGCATAATGCATGGTTTCTAACCAAAATGTCCCTTTTTAAGCATGTTTTGTATGGTCATCGTACTTAGTACATTTCTGTGTACTAATCCATATTCTTCATGTTTTTACTACAAGTGTAGGTTCCGACAAGTGATTCCTCCTAGTTAGTGTGAAGTGTTGGATTGCGTTCCTCAAAGACTTGGTATGTCCTCATGGATTCGAGGACAAGACTTTTAAGTTTCTTTTGTTCATGTAATGGACACTTTTAGTTATTGTTTTGATTGTAAGGGGTTGTGTCCCTCATTATGTTTTGAGATTGTGTCTAAGATTGCCATGTGAGACTTAGACTTCCGTTATGTCTTTTTAAAGTTATTTTTATGAAGTTTGAATGTTTCGGTTTAAATAAGTTTTTAATTTCGGTCCGTTTTCATTATTGAATGCAATGAATGACTATGTGGCTTGTATAAGACCCCTTCAGGATCGAGTACGCCATGTTACGACTAGTGGGTGCTCTCGGGTCGTGACAAACATGGTATCAGAGCATAAGATTTTAGAAATGTTTTTTAGGATCAAAGTCTCACTAGCCACATCTTGTAGAGTCTCGTTCATCGGTGTGTGTTGCGACACAGCTATGAGTGAGAGGCTATAGGACGTTAGAAGTTACACTTCTTTCATATTCATGAAGTCATGCCTTAGAATGTATCTCTATAAGTGTTCTTTTCTTAATCCTTCTCTTGTGTTTATATGATATGAATACAAGAGGGAGACTCGCAAGGAGAGTAGGAAAAGAGAATGTGAATGAGGAAGTTCCTCCCCAAGGTGCTCAAGACGTCCAAGTTCCTGTAGGAGTTCTGGATATGACCAATGAAGAGATTAGGTCATTTTTCTTAAACATGGCCCGAGCCATGGCGGTTCAAGTGACTAGAGATGTGGGGCCTAGGGTGAATGCTAATAAGGGTACTATGGCTTCTAAGTTGAGAGACTTTGTGAGGATGAATCCTCTGGTGTTTCTAGGTTCTAAGGTGGAAGAAGATCCCCTAGAATTTTTGGACGAGGTGTATAAGGTGGTGAGTACTATGGGAGTGACCTCAAAAGAAAAAGCGGAGCTTGCCTCCTATCAATTGAAAGATGTTGCCCAAGTTTGGTTCACTCAATGGAAGGCCAATAGGCCGGTGGGAGCGGAGCCTATAGAATGGGAGGAGTTCACGGAAGCCTTCCTTGGTAGGTACTTTCCCCGTTAAAAGAGGGAGTGCAAGGGTGAGGAGTTTATCAACCTTAGGCAAGGTAATACGAGTGTGCAAGAGTACTCTTTGAGGGTTACCCAATTGTCTAAGTAAGCTCCATCTTTGGTGTCAAACCATAGGGATGAGATGAGTTGGTTTGTGTCCGGTATATCCGAGGTTGTCAAGGAAGAGTGTCATACGGAAATGCCCCATAATGACAACAACATTTCTAGGCTCATAGTGTATGCTCAATCCATAGAGGAGTCCAAACTTAAGAGGAGGAATAGGGATGTGAAGAGGGGTAGATACGATGAGCAAGGCTAACCTAGGTTCAAGAAGAGGGCACCAAACCAAGATTTTTCAAGTGCTCCTAAGGTTAACCAAGAGAAAGGTGGTGGATCTCAATTTTCTGAACCTACTTGCACCACTTGTGGCAAGAGGCACTATAGGAAGTGCCAAGCCGGTACTAATGGGTGCTATGGTTGTGGGAAGAATGATCACAAGGTGAAAGATTGTCCTACTCTTACGGCTAGAGGAGGGGAGGCCAAGCAAGCTTCAAAAGATGGAATTCCTCCTATCCATCCAAATTATGGTCGTTTCTATGCCCTCCAAGCTAGCAAGCACAAAGAAGCTAATCTGAATGACGGCGCCGGTAAGTTTTAGTTCCTTATGGTCATGAATGTCTCGATGAGGTTTCTATGTTGTTGTTTTTCCATTTTTGCCTTAGTTGGGTTTTCTCCTAAGTGGGGGATGGTGTGTTGAATAGGGTGGTTGATGAGAGTGTTGATGTCCTTACCTCTTTCCTTCCAATTTGATGATGCTTGTATGGAGTCTTTTCGGTGCTTGAAGGAGAAATTAGTATCCACCCCGGTCATTATTAGTCCTAATTGGTCAGAATCTTTCGAAGTAATGTATGATGCAAGTGGAACAATATTGGGTGTTGTGCTGGGGGAAAAACACATATTTCTTTATTATTCTTATTTTGTCTTATTTGTGGTAATGCCCGTTATCTAAGAACATTGAGGACAATGTTGAATGCTTTTGGTGGGGGTGGCAACTGGTCAGTGGACCCCCTCCTCCTTGTGCCACCTCTCTTGTTTGTGTTTGAATGTGGCTATTTTCTTGTAAATTTGAGTATCGGTCGTGATCAATACCAATGAATTAAATAGTGCTAATAATTGAAAAAAAAGGAATGTGCAGCTACGATGAGGCCAAATGAAGTTGCATAGACAATATGTGAACTTTTTCAATCTCTTGTGATGAACATTGCACACTAGGGAAAGTGTAGAGTCTTATTTGACATTGGTGATAATGCTTTGTGTGTTGAGCTTACCATGAACCTTGTGTGATGACACTACAATTTGCCCCGTTGGTCCGGTTTACTAAGTGATGCAATCTCTTGGTATTATCTTAGGCAACTTTGAAGAGTGTGAAACAGTTTGACGTTATACCTCTTTTTGTGAACTACCTTGTGAGTGTGTGAACTCCGCTTGAACAACGTTTGAGCCTTAACCTTTTCTTAGAAGAAACTTAATGAAATTGTGACTTTTCTTGATCCATTACCCATAATCCTCATGATTTGTGATTTGTGTGAATAGCCGACATAGGCCAAAAGCCTAAGTTGGGGATGTGGTGAAAAGAGAAGGAAAATCAAGAAGTGGAGGAAAGTCCCCTTTGACCCATGGGTCTGAGAAAAATGGAATCCCTCCATATAAAAAAAAAGAGAAAAAGAAGAAAAGAATGAAAAAGTTGTGGAATAATGTTGTGAAAGTGCAAAGAAAATGGGGTTTCCAACAGTCCATGGAAAGTGAATAATGGGGTGACTTGTGAGCACGGATGAAAATTATGAAGAAAAGGAAAGAAAGTGTTGTTCACACCACATTTCATGAGGATTACAACCATTAAGCTTAAATGACCATATCTTTGCACTCAACCCCATTACAAGCCTTGGAAAGACCTTTTTGATCTTGAGCAAACGGAACAATTGTTTATTGGAAAATAAGGGAAAACCTATACGTGAAATCATGCATTGTTTTCATCTTTGTGAGTGTGAGCGTGAGGCCAAATGAAGTTGCATAGACAATATGTGAACATTTTCAATCTCGTTGTGACTAGCCAAGTATCAAATTGAGTCTCTTGTGATGAACATTGCACACTAGCGAAAGTGTGGAGCCTTATTTGACATTGGTGAAAATGCCTTGTGTGATGAGCTTACCATGAACCATGTGTGATGACACCTAGAATTTGCCCCATTGGTCCTGTTTACTAAGTGATGCAATCTCTTGATGTTTTCTTAGGAAACTTTGAAGAGTGTGAAACAATTTGACATTATACCTCTTTTTGTGGCCTACCTTGTGAATGTGTGAACTCCGCTTGAACACCCTTTGAGCCTTAACCTTTTCTTGGAAGAAACGTAATGAAATTGTGACTTTT